>SNQJ01S0049746.1:0-46885 GCA_010110895.2 Picea sitchensis | reverse complement strand
ATGTGTGATCAATCAATCATTTGATTATTATGGAATTTATTTCTAATGTTAAATGATGGATAATATCAATACCCATAATTGAGTTTGCTTTCGTTCTTAAATATTGATTATCTTAAGATCACACGATTTTTAATTAGTTGTCTTCCTGTTGTTATTAATTTACTCCAATATCAAATACTTCTTTGAATGTATTCTGGAAGTGCTAGTATTGTTTTGTTATAGGTTTCCCTTAACAACAGTACAGGCAGGAGCTCATACAACACAGAAAGATAAATACCAGTTTCGTTGATTAGCGACAGGTTATTATGTGTGTTATTTAGTTAAGTTGTTTATGAATGAAACAATGAATGTATGGTCCAGCCTTGACTATCCACATGTTCATGTTTCATTAACTTTTTTGCAAGATTCTTTAAATTTATAAAAGAAAAACAATAAATATTTTTATGTGCTTTCTTTATCTGCTTCCTAGAAGCAATCATTTTACCATTGATTTTCATAAGTTTTGATTAAAACTTGCATCTTGTACATCATGTAAATAAACGAGACTTGTATATCTTCTGCTTAAATACAACAACTACAGTTACATTAGAGCATATGTTCATATATATATAGTGTTTAGTAATTAGTTAGTTATTTTTCTCTTTTATTTGTTTCTTTTAGGATTCTTAGATTGGCTAACAGAGCCATTAAACCCTTCAGAACAAGTTATACCAAACGACTTGGGTTATTTAGACAACCCCGGACCGGACTCGCTCTTCTAGTTGACGGATGGTCAATTTCGCCCGTCAACATGGTGGTAATGGTATTCAAGAAAGATGACTCATGACGTATGTGTCCAGATTATAGAGAGCTCAACAAGAACACTATTAAATATAAGTTTCCCATTCCCATCATTGATGAATTGTTATATGAACTACATAGAGCAATCTATTTCACAAATTTGGATCTTCGTTCAGGGTATCATCAGATTAGAATGAAGGAAGAATATATCCCAAAAACAACATTTCGAACTCATGAAGGCCATTATGAATTTTTGGTCATGCCTTTTGGCCTTACAAATGAAACTTCCACATTCCAAGGGTTGATAAATTCCATTTTCAATCCCTTCCTTAAAAAATTTGTGTTATTATTTTTTGATGATATACTAAGCTATAGCAAGTATTGGGAGGATCATGTGCGACATGTTGACAAGGTACTACAACTACTAAAAGAGAAACAACTATATGCCAAACCATCCAAATGTTTCTTTGGGGTGAAGGAGGTAGAGTATTTGGGTCATATTGTATCTCATGAAGGTGTCAAGGTAGACCCTAACAAGATTAAGGCCATGATGGACTGGTCGATTCCCAAAACATTGAAGAATCTTAGAGAATTTTTGGGTTTGATAGGTTACTACCACAAGTCTGTTCGACACTATGGAATAATAGCAACACCTATAACGACATTAACTAAGAAGGATGCATTTTCATGGAGTCCAGAGGAAACTAAATCTTTTGAAAAAATTAAAGAGGTGATATGCAAAGCTCCTATCTTGACCACTCCAAACTTCACAAAAACCTTTATTGTGGAATGTGATGCCTCAAGAAATGGAATTTGTGTTGTCCTAATGCAAGAAGGAAGGCCCCTGGATTTTGAAAGTTGGCCACTCAAGGGAAAGGACTTACACAAACCCATTTATGAGAAGGAAATGATGGAAATACTACATGCATTGAAGAAATGGCGCCCTTACCTAATAGGTAGGCACTTCAAGGTCAAAATAGATCATGATAGTCTTAAATACTTCTTGGAACAAAGACTATTTTCAAAACAAAAACACAAATGGGTGACCAAGATATTGGGTTATGATTTTGAAATCGTCTATTAAAAAGGGAAGCAAAATGTTGTGGCAGATACACTCTCAATAAAGGATGAAGATGCTGAAGCCTTTCTATGTGTTATCTTGATCATCCAACCCGATTGGATAATAGAAGCAAGGGATGAATGGAAGAAATAAAAAAACGTGTGGACTCTCATTCAAAGGTTGCAACAGGATTCCAGTGCATTAGATACATTTACATGGAAAAATGATTCACTATGTTACAAAGATATCTTATATTTATGTAATAAATCCCAACTCAAACAAAAGGTACTATTGGAATTGTACACCTCTCCAGTAGGAGGGCACTCGAGATTTTTGAAAACCTACCATAGGGTCAAGAAGGAATGTTTTTGGGATGGCCTTAAAACTGATGTTCAAAGTTTTGTGGCAGAACGTTTAGTTTTCCAACAAAATAAGGTGGAAACAATTAAGATCCCAGGTCTTTACAACCATTAGCCATCCCAAGTCAACGTTGGGAGGAGGTTTCCATGAATTTCATCACAGGGTTACCGAAGTCTGAAGGAAACAGTGTCACCAAGGTGATTTTTGATAGGATGACCAAGTACACACACTTTTGTGCACTCTCTCATCCCTTCAAAGCCAGTACAGTTGCCACTGCATTCATGGAGACAGTTCAAAAGCTACATGGAATCCCAAAGATTATTGTAAGTGAAAAAGATCCCATCTTCACTGGACATTTTTGGACATAATTATTTTCTTGTTTGGGTACTCAATTGGCTCATAGCTCATTCTAGCATCCTAAATTTGATGGACAAACCCAGATAGTTAATAAATGTCTACAAGGATACCTTCATTGCTTTGTCTCTAATAAACAAACACAATGGTTCAAATGGTTACCCTTGCCAGAATGGTGGCATAACACTTCCTTTCATACTGCAACAAAAATGACACCATTTATGGCACTCTATGGATACCACCATCCTTCCATCACTTCTTCTCTAAAAGAAAAATCTACGGTTCAAGTGGTGGAAGATCACATCGAGCATCAACAACAAGTTCTCCAAATATTAAAGGACAACTTGAACATGGCACAAAATCTCATGAAATAAAAAGAAGATCAACATCGTAGTGAAATGAGTTTTGAACTAGGGGATTGGGTGTTTTTAAAACTACAACCATACAAACAGATGTCCCTCAAGCAATCCAAGAATGATAATAAATTATCACCAAAGTACTATGGCCCTTATAATGTTTTGCAAAATATTGGTACTATGGCATACAAATTGGATTTGCTTGCATATTCACGAGTACACCGAGTTTTCCATGTTTCATGTTGTCACACACCCACTACGGCCTAATAAATTTTTCTCCTTTTTCTCGAGGGACAGAATCCCTGAGTTCCTACTAGGTCCTAGCACAGGCTAGCTCTTCCTGTCGGAACCTTCACTAAACCAATCCACCAGTTCTTTCATTGAAAACCCGTTGTGTACAACTCAAGCACCAAGCGCGGGCTTCACCTCCATGTGATCATCGGTTATGATCCCGGGCCAAGGCAAGAGGTGCCTTTCGCAATTCACGACTCAGCGATGCCCAAGAGTCAAGTCCTTCAACTCTTCAAACCTTGAATCCAGAATTCATACCTTCGTTGAGATCGACAGTTGCGCATCTCCCCCTGATTCGACGGTCCTGGCCGTATTGAGATTTCGGTAACTGGGAGTTCGAAATGCAAGAGAGTTGAGTATTTCGACTCTTCGAACCCCTAAACTTAAAATCTGATACGCGAGCTTGTACGAGATATGATGGTCCTCGATGATATGGATCCATTGGTCCAGATCTCTTCGTAGTTTCGTGAACCGGGAGTTCACGATGCAATGACTCAAGAACTCCTGTCACTCAAATCCCCAAATTCCGATATGGGAATTCGTGTAGGAGATCAATGTACCTCGTTGATCTGGATCTGACAGTTACTATCCCTCCTGATCTCAAGGGCATTGAAGGACACTCAACCTTAACCCCCTTACTATCCTACGAGATCCAATGGCTTACGGGGTTTCAGAGATTTCCTCGAACTCTGATCGCTCACCACGCGTCTCCTCCGATGGACGGTCCAGATCCTCCTGGAGTTTCGTGAACCGGGATTTCATGACTTGCGAAGACGAGGGATCTTCCCCTTTGGTCTCCCGGGTGTCGAAACGCCAAAATGATGAAACCTATTCACACTAAGCTGATTCAGAGTTTTGCATACCAGGACTTCATGACTTGTGACGACGAAGGGTCTTTCCCTCTGGTTTCCCGGGTGCCGAAATGATGAAATGTCAAAATGCCGAAACCTATTCACACTAAGATAATTCAGAGTTTCCCATACCGGGACTTCGCAACTTGCGACAACGAAGGGTCTTGCCCTTTGGTTTCCCGGGTGCCGAAACGCCGAAATGCTGAAATGCCGATGAACGGGTTCGGATACTCTGGGACATTCAGGACGTTGCCAAGTCCACCCTCCTGCTTATGCAAAGGTTAAGGTCGACGGGTAATAGATCTCCAATAGATATTTCAGAGGGTTCTTAGGTAAATTATCCCTAGGCTTCGTGACCTGAGTAAAAGTCTTCCTAATTCGCCGAGCTATAAATTCGGTGGTAAGGGTAAAGTAAACTCATGGGTTTACTATCATGGTAGTCCTTTTGAGAGACTCACTTCGACTTTGGAGTGTGAGGAAACTTCTCGAGAGAAGTGCCTTCGGGAAATTAAACCAGGGCATAGCGTGAGCCAAGTAGATAGGAAAATTCTCAAGGGAATGAACTCGTATTCTGAACCTACTCATTCTATACATAGATCGATTATGGTCATATAAGTATAAGCATGTATCCCTTGTCTCCAAATAAAAACACAGGCAAACACTTGCATACAGAAACCATTCATGAGCATATAAACATGAGAATGCATTCGATTCAAAAATACAAGACATAACACTTATAATAAAACACCAGGTGTGACGTGACTGCTGAGAGGGGTGCTCGTTTCCACCCAACCATAGGCTCAGTGACTCCAGAAGGATTTACCACTAGCCACCCCTAAGCTAGACCACGATGCTTGAGGTTCAATTTTCTACTTCCAGCTCAACAGAAGTCAAGGATGAAGGTTACTCTCCTTCTCCTCTATTCATAACTCCCTGTGTTTCTAGAGTTTCTCCAGTTCTTCCCCGCGATCCCTGTCGCGTGCATTCTCTCTTCCCCCTCCCTTACCACACTTCTTCTCTTTCCTTTTTCCCTGCAAGATTGCATGTGGCATGAATTTCCCCATCCGCGGTCAGGTCTGGGAGATGTTATGGGTGGGAGGTTCACCCCCATCCCCTCATTAAATCTTGATGAGCCTCCCCACCTACCAATCTGATGGGAAATCCATTCTGGGGTCAGAGAGTTTCTTTGGTCTTTGAGTAAGTAAAACCAGTACTATACTGGCTTGGTGGAAGTTAACACAACCATTCCAGGTCCCTTCCACAACCTCTCATTAGCCATCATGGTCTCTTTTAGCACATCCCCTTCCCAATAGCCATGCAACACATATTCATAACATAATTTACATTCATTGACCTTTCATAAAAAGGTCCGTCAAATCAAACATTCACGTCTTTGAGTTTGCCATAGTTCTTGGCCAATATAGTTATTTTTATAGTCTGGGGGAAACAAGGTGTTACAATTCCCCCCCCCCCTTAAAGGAACATCGTCCTCGATGTTCTATCTATCAATATTGTGTGTATGTACAGATGTAAAGAAAATTGGATATGCATGTTTCATGGCATCTTCCATTTCCCAGGTAACTTCATCTGGGCCAAAATGTTTCCATTGCACCTTGACCTATGCAATGGTTCGGTTCCTGAGTGGGGTTTCTTTTCTGTCCAGTATGCGTTGAGGTTCTGGTAGGAATTCTCCCTCCGGTTCCACCTGGATCATAGACCAGTCAATTATATGATTAGAATCATGTACATATTTCTTTAATAATGAAACATGGAAAAAATTATGTTCTTTTACTGTGGGAGGAAGTGCTAGCCTATAGGGTACAGGTCCCACTCTATCTAGAAATTCAAAGGGTCTACAATACTGAGGTACCAATTTGGCACAAGCGCCCATTCTGAGGGAACTCTTCCTTGGCCTAACTCTGAGATATACGTGGTCTCCTATCTTGAATTCTCTTGGAGTTCTCTTTCGGTCGACGTAACTTTTTTTTTCTTTTTTGAGCGACCTTCATATTTTGTTTTACCTGAATCACTTGTTGTTCCATTTCTTTCAGCATGTCGGGTCCAATAGAAATTATGTTTACGGGATTAATCCAACTGACTGGAGTGTTGCACGATATACCATAGAGGACTTCGAAGGGACTTGTCTTCAGGGATTCTTGGTAGCCGTTGTTGTAGGCGAATTCCACCAGTGGCAGGTAATCTTCCCACTTCTTAGGTTGATGCATTACATGCATTCTTAGCATGTCTTCCAATATTTGGTTCACTCTTTCCGTCTGTCCATCGGTTTGAGGATGATAGGCTGTGCTAAATAGTAATTTGTTCTCCAGACCAACCATCAAGGATTTCCAAAAGTTGGAAGTAAATTTCATGTCTCTGTCAGACACGATCTCTTTAGGCATACCATGTAGTCTGAATATCTCCTTCATGAATATGCTGGTGATATCTATTTCCTTGCAAGTCGATTTTATGGGGATAAAATGGGAGGACTTACTCAATTTATCCACCACTACCATGATGGCATCATTATTTTTGGTTGATGTTGGTAATCCAGTGATGAAGTCCATGGAAATGGTTTCCCACTTCCATTCCGGGATTGGTAGAGGTTGTAATAATCCAACTGGGTGCCAGTGTTCTGCTTTAACCTGTTGGCATTCTAGGCACTTAGCTAAATAGTTAGCGATGTCTTTCTTTAACCCAGGCCAATATAATTTTTTCCTAGTGGCCATGATCATCTTTTGATATCTCGGGTGACCAGTGTATGGTCTTTTATTTAGTTCATCCATTATGAACCTCTTCAAGTCATCGCAATATGGAATATACAATCTGTTTCTATAATTTAGCAGACCTCCATCTATCATCTGGTAGCCTTCATACTTTATTCCTGTGGGTTCTTTCTCCAGGTACGAGGTCACGGTATGGAAGAATGTGTCTATTTCTTGTGCATTCCTGACTCTTTCTTTGACATTCATCTCACAGGTGCTCACCGCTGCCAAGTGAATTGTTTTCATACTTCTGCTAAGGGCATCGAGCACCTTATTTTCCTTTCCTTTAACATGTTTGATTTCAAAATCAAACTCACTAAGGAGGGCCATCCACCAAGCTTGTCTAGCATTGAGCTTCGGTTGGTCAAACAAATATCGCAATCCATAGTGGTTTGTCATAAGTACAAATTTCCTTCCCAGGAGGTAATGTCTCCACATTTTTAAGGCATGCACTATGGAGTCCAACTCTAGATCATGGGTCACATAGTTTACTTCATGCTCATTCAATTTTTGGGATTCATAGAAAACTACACTTCCTCCTTACATAAGGACTCCTCCGAGCCCTTCTTTATAAGCATCTGTGCAGACGAGGAAGTCATTTTTGAGATCAACGATCTTCAGTATGGGTGCATGGGTCAGAAGGTGTTTCATGGATTGAAATCTTTCTTCACATTCTTGTGTCCACGTGAATTTAGCTCCCTTATTTTGGAGGGAAGTGATTGGACAACCAATCTTGGAGAATCCTTTTATAAATATCCTATAGTATCCTGCTAAGCCCATAAAGGATTTGATATCCGAAACATCCTTTGGGGTAGGCCATTCCATGATAGACCTGATCTTGTCAAGATCTACTGCTACTCCCTCTTCAGATATGACATGGCCCAAGTAATGTATTTGCTTCTGGAAAAAGTCTCACTTGCTAAATTTGGCATAGAGATGATGTTCTCTTATCACTTGAAGTACAAGTCTAAGATGTTCCTCACGTTCCTCTCTATTCTTGGAGTAAATTAATATATCGTCAATAAAAACCAGTACAAATTTGTCTAGGAATTTGCTGAGCACATTGTTCATCAAGCACATAAAAGTGGCAGGGGCATTGGTCAATCCAAATGGTACTATCACAAACTCATAGTGACCATATCTCGTCCTAAAGGTAGTTTTGTGGATGTCTTCACCCTTGATTCGGACTTGATGGTATCGAGGTCTCAAGTCAATCTTTGAGAAGATGGAAGCACCTCCCAATTGATCGAACAGGTCATCGATCCTGGGTAAGGGGTACTTGTTCTTTATGGTTACCTTATTGAGTTGTCTATAATCTATGCACAGTTGGAGGGTACTGTCTTTCTTTTTCACAAACAGGACTGGTGCTCCCCATGGAGACACACTAGGCCGGATATAGCCTCTATCCATCATTTATTTTTGTTGTAATTTAAGCTCAACTAGCTTGGGTGTGCTCATCTTGTAGGGTGTCCTAGACATTGGCACTTCTCTTGGTGCAAGTTCTATCTAGAATTCAATGTCCCTTCTCGGAGGTAAACCCATTACCTCTTCTGGAAATACATCTCTATATTCTCTTAGTGTGGGGTAGTCTTCGAGGCTTGGTTTGTCATCTTCAACTGATTCCAACACCTGTATCACATATAGTGGACATCCCTTTATGCAATACTTTCTCATTTGAAGGGCTGATATTCGTCTCACCGAGACAGGTTTTTGGATCCCTTGAAGGGTTATCCTTCTTCCTTCTTCACTTACACATTCTAAGGTTTTATGGTAACAGTCCAGTCTGGATTTCTATGTGGCTAGCTAGTCCATGCCAATCAACAGGTCATACGATCCTAGGGGTAATACATTAAGGGTTGCTTGGGTGGGGAATTCACCCATAGTGAATTAGCAAGCTGGTATGACCTCCGCTACCTTTCTTTTGGTGCTAGTGGCTAACTGTACCAACCATGTCTTGGCATGTTTATGTGGCTGTAATTTACACTTATCAACAACCCTAGGGGCTATATAACTCAAATTTGAACCAGGGTCAATTAGAATAGACACTAGATGGTTGGTGATCATACCTTACATCTCCACCATTGAATCTTGGTGGTCAGCTTCTTTATTATCCATGGCTGCATAAATTTGTGGCATACTCCTGGCCACATCATTAACGGTTGTAGCTTCTTGAACGTTGTAAATTCTCCGACTGTTCTGTTGTCGGTGTGGGCAGTCCCTCAGTAGATGTTCTTCTCCACATCCCCAACATTTTAAGGGTTCTTTCTTTGGGTTATCAATCTTTCCTGGGGTAGATCCAAAAGGTTTATTTCCATTCTGGGAGGGGAAATTCTGCTGATGTACACTTCAGGTTGGGAAGCTCATCCTTGAGTCCTTTTCATAGTTTTTAAATCTTGGGGATTTAAACCCCTTTTTCTGGAATCCTGAACTATTCTTCTACTTCCAGCCTTCACGAGGTTTTGTCCGATGCCCAAGCTATTCATAACAATATCTTTCCTTTCAGATAGTATCTTCTAGGGACTTTGGCTCATCAAACTCAATCCTGTTCTGATAGTCCTTAAGTAGTCCACTGATGAATCGATCCACCTTTGCCTTTTCTTCTTTTATATAGGGTATGTAACTTAACAAGTAGAGGAATCTGCTGACATATTCCTCTATGATGCGTTGCCCCAACTTGAGTTCATAGAATTCTTTAGTCTTTTCGTCAAAATACTTTTCCGACATATGCTTCTTCCTGAAGTATTTCTCAAACCGTTCCCAAGATAGGTCTTCTTCGTGAATCCCTTTTACATTCTTAAGGTCTTCCCACCAAATGGAAGCCTTCCCATTCAGGTTGAAAGTGGTTACTCGGGCCTTCAAATTTTCCGAGAAGTCATGGACTCTGAAATACTTCTTTAGTCCAAGAAGCCAGGCCTCTGCTTCCTCTCCCTTCTTTATTTCGTCATCGAAAGAGGGTGGTTTGGCCTTCTTGAATTCTTTGAGATTATGATTTTTGGAATGATCTCGCTTATTCCATTTTCTTCAGGAATAAGAACTAGTTCTGCTACTAGAAGATCCTTCTGAGTCGCTAGTTTCCTTTCTAGAGGAATCGTCCGACGCTTGTCCCTTATCTCTGGGGTGAACCTTTCTCGAGGTGCTCCTCCCAGTGTGGCCACTTAAAGGGCCACGTTTCTATATCCCAGGTGGGCTTCAACTTCTCTTTGTCTATCATTGGTCTGCGTGATTGGTGTCAGGTCCATGCTGCAATTGTCTTTGTATATCAGATAAGATCTACAACAAGACTGCATTAATCTCTGTTTGCTTCTCTTGCTCTTTTATCAGCCTCTCGTTGTCGGCCTTGCAGCTCTGTAGTTCAACAATGAGGCTTCTCACAATCTCATCTTGATTTGGAGGGGTTTCTACCACTCTCCTTTCGTCAGACTCTTCGTCTCTATTGTGGGAGCCATCCCCCACTTCGTGGTGCATCACCATTCTATGCATACGTCACCATTCTATGTGTATGCAGTTTCCCATGGTTGATTTTTCGCTTGTTGTGCAAGAAAAACACTTATTGTTAGTCAACATTATATTCATTCACAATCAACGCATAATTCATATTTTTCAACTGTATACACACAATAGAAATTTTCATTCTTAAGTTCAGCTTTTGATAAGGGGGGTTAGGATAGAGAGTTACTCCTTTTAAGAGTACTTCAGATGGAGTTCCTGTGCAACTTGTCCATGAGCCCAAGAAGGCCAAGTGTTGTAACCATGATTTGATACCAATTTGTCACACACCCACTACGGCCTAATATATTTTTCACCTTTTTCTCGAGGGACAGAATCCCCGAGTTCCTACGAGGTCCTAGCGCAGGCTAGCTCTTCCTATCAGAACCTTCACTAAACTAATCCATCAGTTTTTTCATTGAAAACCCATCGTGTACAACTCAAGCACCAAGCGCAGGCTTTACCTCCATGTGATCATCGGTTATGACCCCGGGCCAAGCCAAGAGCCGCCTTTCGCAATTCGCGACTCAACGATGCCCGATAGTCAAGTCCTTCAACTCTTCAAACCCCGAAACCCAAAATTGTACCTTCGTTGAGATTGACAATTGCGAATCTCCTCTTGATCCGACGGTCCTGGCCGTATCGGGATTTTGGTAATCGGGAGTTCGAAATGCAAGAGAGTTGAGTATTTCGACTCTTTGAACCCCAAAACCCAAAATCTGATACGCGAGTTCTTGTACGAGATCTGATGGTCCTTGATGATATGGATCCATCAGTCTAGATCTCTTCGGAGTTTCGTGAACCAGGAGTTCATGATGCAACGAATCTAGAACTCCTGTCACTCAAATATCTGAATTTTGATATGGGAATTCGTGTAGGAGATCAAGAAACCTCATTGATCTGGATCTGACGGTCACTATCCCTCGTGAGCTCAAGGGAATTGAAGGATACTCAGCCTTAAACCCCTTTCTATCCTATGAGATCCAATGGCTTACGGGTTTCAGATCTTTCCCCAAACTCTGACCGCTCACCACGCGTCTCCTCTGATGGACGGTCCAGATCCTCCTGGAGTTTCGTGAACTAGGGTTTCATGACTTGCGAAGATGAGGGGTCTTCACCTTTGGTCTCCCAGGTGCCAAAATGCTGAAATGCCAAAACCTATTCACACTAAGTTGATTCGGAGTTTCGTATATCGGGACTTTGTGACTTGCGACAACGAAGGGTCTTTCCCTTTGGTTTCCCGGGTGTCAAAACACAAAAATGCCAAAATGCCGAAACCTATTCACACTAAGCTAATTCGGAGTTTCGCATACTGAGAATTCACGACTTGCGACAAAGAAGGGTCTTACCCTTTGGTTTCCCGAGTGCCGAAATGCCGAAACGACGAAATGCCAATGAACGTGTCTGGATACTCCGGGACTTTCAGGACGTTGCCAAGTCCACCCTCCTTCTTATGCAAAGGTTAAGGTCGATGTGTAATAGAGCTCCGACAGATCTTTCAGAGGGTTCTTGGGTAAATTATCCCTAGGCTTCGTGACTTGAGTAAAATTCTTCCTAATTTGCCAAGATATAAATTCAGTGGTAAGGGTAAAGTAAACTCGTGGGTTTACTATCATGGTAGTCATTTTGAGAGACTCACTCTGACTCTGGAGTGCGAGGAAACTTCCCGAGAGAAGTGCCTTCGGGAAATTAAACCAGGGCATAGTGCGAGCCAAGTATATAGGAATATTCTCAAGGGAATGGACTCATATTCTGAACCTACTCATTCTATACATAGACCAATTATGGTCATATAAGTATAAGTATGTATCCCTTGTCTCTAAATCAAAACAAAGACAAACACTTCCATACATAAACCATTTATGAGCGTATAAACATGAGCATGCATTTGATTCAAAAATACAAGACATAACACTTATCAGAAAACACCAGGTGTGACACGATTGCTGAGAGGGGTTCTCATTTCCACCCAACTATAGGCTTAGTGACTCCAGACGGATTTACCACTAGCCACCCTGAGCTAGACCACGATGCTTGAGGTTCAATTTTCTACTTCCAGCTCAACGAAAGTCAAGGATGAAGGTTACTCTCCTTCTCCTCTATTCAGAACTCCTTGTGTTTCCAGAGTTTCTTCAGTTCTTCCCCATGATCCATGTCGCACGCTTTCTCTCTTCCCCCCCCCCTTACCACACTTCCTCTCTTTCCTTTTCCCTGCAAGATTGCGTGTGGCGTGAATTTCCCCGTACGCGGTCAGGTCTGGGAGCTGTTGCAGATGGATGGTTCACCCGCATCCCCTCATTAACTCTTGAGGANGATCCATGTCGCACGCTTTCTCTCTTCCCCCCCCCTTACCACACTTCCTCTCTTTCCTTTTCCCTGCAAGATTGCGTGTGGCGTGAATTTCCCCGTACGCGGTCAGGTCTGGGAGCTGTTGCAGATGGATGGTTCACCCGCATCCCCTCATTAACTCTTGAGGAGCCTCCCCACCTACCAATCTGACAGGAAATCCATTCCGGGGTCAGAGAGTTGCTTTGGTCTTTGAGCAAGTAAAACCAGTGTGGTACTGGCTCAGTGGAAGTTAACACAACCATTCCAGGTCCCTTCCACCACCTCTCATTAGCCATCATGGTCTGTTTTAGCACATCCCCCTCCCAACAACCATGCAACACATATTCATAACATAATTTACATTCATCGACCTTTCATAAAAAGGTTCGTCAAATCAAACATTCACGTCTTTGAGTTTGTCATAGTTCTTGGCCAATATATTTATTTTTACAGACTGGGGGAAACAGGGTGTTACACATGCTTAAAGAAGGTTATAGGTGACAAGATCCCAGTTCAAACTATACTTCCAGAACTTGACGAGGAAGGAAAAATCATATTGGAGCCTGAAGCCATCATTGACACAAGAATTCACCGCCTAAGGAATAGATCCATTTCAGAGTATCTCATTAAATGGAGGAAACTACCGACTGAAGATTCCACTTGGGAAGATGAGTCTTTTATACAGAAGCATCTAGATTTAATCAAGTGTTGTAGACAACACTTGTCTCAAGGGGAGGGGCATGCTAATCCATAAATAATGGCTCATTACCCCTTAATTGTGGCATATTACATTAGTAATGTTATTTATTTATGTCGGCTTGAGTCCATTAGTTGTAATTGTACCTCCTAGTCTCCTATATATACTAGGGAGACATTTTCATTTGGGATCATCTTATATTTGGACATTTATGTGGGGTATAAGGAGGTTGCCCCCTCGAAGAGGCTTATTAACTGAAATTCTCTCTTTTTCAAGGCGTTGAGTACTTATTTTGAGGTTTTTCTATTCTATATTGATATTTGGTTCTTAATAATGATTTCCTTTAGTCTTCTGATATACTTTCTTTGTGCAAGGAAAGGAGGATTGGCACAATGAGAATGATGCATGTTGGATTTGATCTGATCTTTGACTGCTACTGCTTGGAAGAATAAAGAGGATGTTGAGTGAAGGAATTCTATGCAGCGAGCAATATGATGAACCCTTCTTATTTCTAAACCAACAACTACATGCATAATTTATTGAAGAGCTTTGCCATCCAATAACTTGGTTTTCAAGCAAATATCGTGTCTAACTGCGCCATGATATTGGTTTTCATAGTTAGAATCATTTTTTCTTTACTTTTTATTTATTTAATTATTACAATATCCCACCCTACTTGGAAAAGGAAACCTTTTCTCAAGCAAGGAAAATTTTAGGGGCTAAATTTCCCCCATGGGGTCATTTTCCATGCTTTTTCCCAAAAAATGATTCATGAGTTTCTATTTTTTCTAAACATGATTTTCCAAAGTTCTTAAAATTATTTTACCTTGAAAATTTCCAATATTTTATAGAAACTATATAAATCCTTAGAAATTTGATTATTTTTGCAAAAATATCACCATACATTTTATCGTTTGTATTTTAAGGACTAGTAAGATTTTCCAAGGTTTCTACATTTTAAGATAAATTTACATCCTTAAAATCATCCATGTTCTCAAGTGTACGAGTATTTCCAATGAATCCATGTGCATAACAAGATTACAAATGTACTCATTGAATTTTGAAACATAAGCTTTGATAGATACCAAAGTATGAGGAACTAACTACTCTGATGGATATGGTGCCAAGAGATTTTGGAGAATGAAGGAATGTCACGAACTGATAGTTGCCTGGAACCATACTTTAATGTAGTCACTACTCCCTTGGTTCTCTTATTTAACAACACTGGTTTGGATGTCCTCCTTTGCCATACCCTGTAGATCTTCGAAGATTTGGATTTTGCAAAAAAGATTCGAACAAAAACTTGCAAGAACCTCTTCAATCTCTAGTTCCAATGCCTGATCTTCATTGAATTTTGTCCAAGGCTATTTTGTCTCCTTTGTAGATTATAAAGGATGATAAAATGCAAGAATCTACTGCAAATGTTTCTCATGGGATCTTTGATCTTCTATCGCTTCATGAGATGCAAACCAATCTTCAATTGCTACCAAAATTTGAGAAAGTTCTTGAGGTAGCATCCTTCTTTACTCAACAACTCTTGAGCATTCTTAACTACTTATTGATGGAACATAATTCATGTATTTCAAACAGATTAATGTAAGGGGGTTCTTATAGAAGAAAAAAAAAACTTCTTAAGGAAATAAATGGAATTTTGAAAAAACAAACACACCATACAAAGAAAACTTCGAGAAAAAACTCATAAATTTCAAGAACAATCATGTACTCAAACACCCCATGATACTAATATCATGTTGTCACCAAGTCATATTTTGACATGAGTTAGCTTAATTATTTCCATGAATCAAACCAAAAGAAAACATGCTATACCAAAAATCATATGTAGAAACAAAAGGAGGAAATAAAAGAATTGAAAACCACATTACCAATGCCTAATTCCTTAGCATCTACCCGATAATGGTGCCAAAAATGTTGGTCAATTTAATTTGTTAAATTGATGAACATTAAACTATCAATCTGGGGTGTTCGTAAACTTGTGAGATGTCAGAAAAATATATGCAGGAGCTTGAAGCTAACCAATTCTACTAAATTAAAAAGGAAAAGAGATTAATAAATCATTTCATGTAGTCGAGATTAAACATGGAGGCTATAATAATTTAGTTCATTCCATAATTCAAACAACTCTCGTAGCTTTACCAAACATAAAACCAAATCAAATAAATCTTGTGATAAAAACCAAATCCAAAGAATCTTATGGTTGTAAGTTCAAGTCGTGTATCTTTGTAGTTTTGTCAAAATCCTTGAGTTAACAACTTTTAATATCTCTAGCATGACACTCACACATGGTTGTTAACACACATACACATAAATTAAAAAGCATGAAGGAATGATCAGGAAAAAAAATAATATAAATCAATTGAAAGGAAATGCAACATGCATGAGATAAACTAACTTATGAAATCAATGCATAAATTAAATACAAAGAAAACTAACTAACATGCAACACATACTTAGGTCAGGGGGACCTCTTGATTGAGCATGTGCTGTAGTAAAACCACATTGATTAACTCACAGGGTGCAACAACAATAGACTTTAGATGATCATCAATAAGGTGTTTTAGAGAGGAATGTAGATTTTAACCTTGTACAATATTTACTATAAATAGATTTTTAGTAAAAGAATAGAAAGGATACAATGGAAAATACAAAGATTAAACAAATATTTTTCCCCTGGAAACCTAAACTGGGAAAACCAACATATTCTATATTCATTCATTGTGATACATTGTTTACAATACAATATACATATAGGAGCCAAAAACATCCAAAACCCTAACTCAATGACCTAGATTAGTCAACAACCCTAATTCCTTAACTGGAAATAGAAAGCCATTGAAAAAAACTATGTGCTAAAAAATTGCCCAACAATGGACACAAAAATCAAGGCAACACGAAAAATGAGACAATTTTTTTTTCTTGGGGGCGTCGCCCCCGAACCCTACACGGGTGGATTTCTCCCCCCTGCACCACCCAAGGGGGGGGCCTAGCAGCCCCCCGTCAAACCCCCTGTGCGCCCAACGCAACGCAGGAACTACTACTCATGCAAAGAATATAACACATACCCAACATTCTCCCACTTGTTGTTTTCTTTTCATACAGGGGGTTACAGGGTTACATAGTCAACAATCCAGGGAAAAAATGCTCATGGATCCTCTAGACCAAGAGAACTTCCCAGTGCTCATAGTTTTTTTTAATGAATTTGCAACATTCTTCAAAGTTTCCACCTTCATCAACAATACTTTCTTTTCTTCAACCATGTCTCTCACAAAGCGATATTGAATATCAATATGCTTTGTCTTTGAATGATAAGTCATGTTCTTCACCAGAAAAATTACACTCTGACTATCACAATTTATCCTTACATATTGCTTTACCAACCCAATACTTGAACACAATATTTGTAACCATATTGCTTCCTTACTTGCATGAGTGACTGCCATGTATTTAGCTTCTGTAGTTGAAAGTGCCACTATAACCTGTCTTTTGTGCATCCAACTTATTTCTCCTCCAAATAGGTTAAAAACATACCCACTTGTAGATCTCCTACGATCCATATCTCCAGCCTAGTCTACATCTATAAAGCCATGTATATCCAACACTCTTTCCAATCCTGTTCTTCCTTGGTATCACAATCCATAGCTAGCAGTGCCACACAAATACCTGAAAACCCTTTTTAGTTTTGTCCAATGATCCTTCCCTGGTTTTGACATATACCTGCTCAAAACTCCCAATGCATGTGAAATGTCTGGTCTAGTACAGACCATTGCATACATCAAAATTCCAACTGCACTCACATATGGAACACAATAAATGTCCTGCTCCTCTTCATGTGTCTTGGGACATTGATCTGCAGATAACTTTACACCAACAAGAATAGGAACCTTGACTGATTTACATTCCTGCATATTAAACCTCTGCAATATTGTCTCAACATATTTTCTCTGATTTAACCAGAGTTTCCTCTTTTTTCGATCTCTTTTAATTTCCATGCCCAAAATGAAATTTGAAGCACCAAGATCCTTCATGTCAAATTTTAGAGGACAACTGAGTTTTCACATCTTGGTTAATCTCCTTGTTGTTTTCTATCAGCAACATGCCAACCACATACAATACAAAATAAATCAAATGATCACCAATTAATTTAAAATACACATAGTGATCCTCTTTGCTTCTTTTGAAGCCAAGTCCCAGCATATAAGTATCAATTTTTTTATACCACATCCTTGGTGATTGTTTTAAACTATACATGGACTTTTTCAGCTTGCATACCAACTCCTTCTTTCCCTTCACAACAAATACTTCTGGCGGCTTCATATAGATTTCTTCTTCTAGATCCCCATGTAGGAATGTTGTCTTCACATCCATCTATTCTACTTAAAAATCAAATGCAACAGCAATAGATAACAAAAATATTATAGAGGTTAACTTCACAACAAGAGAAAAAATCTCACCCAAATCAATTCCCTCAACCTGGGAATAACCCTTTGCTACTAACTAAGCTTTGTATTTCTCCACTTTTCCTTTTGCATTCAACTTCTTTTTAAATACCCATTTGCTTCCAATGGGATTTCTTCCAGTTGGAAACTCCACTAGATCCCAAGTCTCATTCTTATCCAAAGATGCCATTTCTTCGTCCATGGCCCTTTTCCAGAGATTTCCATCCTCTGAATCCACTGCCTCCCTGACAATTCTAGGATCATCATCAGTAATAGACAAAGAAAAATTTGAACGGAAATCAGATGGAGTATACCTTTCTGGTAACCTTCTTTCTCGAACCGATCTCCTCAATACTGGAGTATGAGGTTCTTCTTCTTTTGATTCATGTTCTTCTGTAGAGTTTGATTCATCATCCTTTAAATCAAACTCTATTTTCTCTGGTTCTTCCTTACTCGGTAGGAATTCCTATTTAACAACATCCTTCATTTCTCTAAATACCACATCTCGACTATACACTACCTTCTTAGTTTCTGGGTTCCAAAGATTATAACCTTTGAGACCATATTTATATCTAATAAAGACACACTTTTCAACCTTCATATCTTGCTTACTCCTATTTTCCTTTAGAACATGAACATATGCATCACATCCAAATACCTTGAGATGTGTGAGAGAAGGTTCCTTACCAGTCCATACCTCTTGTGAAGAATTTTCATCCAATGCTAATGAGGGTGATCTCTTGACCAGGTAACATGTAGTACCCACTACCTCTGCCCAAAATTATTACCTTAACCCGACACCATTGAGCATGAACCTTGATTTTTCCATCATCATCCTGTTCATCCTTTATGAAACTCCATTCTGCTGAGGAGTATATGGAGTAGTCTTCTACCTTGCTATATTGCACTTCTTACATAATTCTTCAAATTCATTCCCACATAATTGTCTGTCATTATCTATCCTCAACACCTTAATTCTTTTCTCTGTTTGATTCTCAAAAAGAGCCTTAAAATCTTTAAGCCTGTCAAAGACTTCAGATTTCTTCCTAAGGAAATATATCCAAGTATTCCTTGAGAAGTCATCTATAAATGAGACATATTACATAGATTTTCCCAATGATGGGACCGATATAGGTCCAAAAACATCACTGTGAACTAGCTGTAAAATTCCTTCTACCCTCATTGCACCAGAAGGGAATCTTACCCGATTCTACTTCCCATATACACAATGTTCACAGAAATAAAAATACAGAGATAAATTAGACATACCTTCAACCATACCTTTATTGTTTAATAGTCAAAGACCCTTCTCTCCGATATGCCCCAGTCTTTTATGCCACAACATAACCTTTTCTCCAGAGACTATAGGAGTTATTTATTCTTCAAATCCAATATCAGGAACAACATAACTATTACACCCATCACTAATAGTACTTCCTTGCAAATTATATAGAGTTCCAAACCGAAATCCCTTCAACAACACCATTGCTCCTCGAACCATCCTGCAGGTTTCCTTTTCAAATATTGTTTTTACCCTTGCATTGTCCATTTTTCTTACATAAATCAAAATTTTGGCCAAACCTGGCATGTGCAAAACACCAGACAATGTTATAATCCTTCCATCTATGAGCCTCAACTTGAATTTTCCTCGTCCTATGATTCTAGTTGTTGAATCATCACCTAAGAAAACATTACCTCCATCATAACTTTCATATTCGCAGAACCACTCCCTGTGGGAATTCATATGAAAGGATGCATCATAGTCAACCAACCATGCCTCATGATATGCATGTGTTCTTGAATAAGGAAAGTACACATCCCCTCCTTCTTCCTTGGAGGTCTTTTCTTCTCTAGAAGGACATTCTTCAGATCCCTTATTTTTCTCAACTTTGGATCTACACTGCTTCTTGTAGTGTCGTTCTTTTCCACATATCCAACATACCTTTACAAAACTTATGGGAGATTTAGATTTACCCTTAGAATTAGATATCCCACTTGATAACTTAGATCTATTTATTTCCTAGGAACGTCCTCTTTCAAATAATGCATCTGTGCTATGTCCTTCCATATTCTTTCATCTCACCTCATCCGACAACAAGGATGATACCACTTCATCAAAATTCAAGGTAGTTTTATTACTACCTATGGACACAACCAGACTATCCCATGAGTCTCTTAAAGAACACAGTAAAATGATACATTTATCTTCATCTAAAATTTTAATCTCAACATATACTAAGTGACTTACCACAGTATTGAAGGAGTTCAAATTCTCTGCCATCGAGTCTCCATCTCTCATCCTCAGGTTATACAACTTCTTTCTCGGGAATAGTTTATTCAAGAGGGACTTAGACTGATACAACTTCCCCAACTTATCCCATAAATCCTTGGATGTAGCTTCCTTTGACACATTCAGTAATACTGAATCTGAGAGACATAGTCGAATTGTGCTCTTCGCCTTCCAATCCAACTTTTTCCAGTCATCTGTTGAAGTTCCTGTAGGTGGAATTCCTTAATCTACCGTGATCCACTAATCTCTATCCACCAATAGCTATTCCATCTTGAGCTTCCACAACTCAAAATATTTTCCATTAAACTTCTTGATCTCCATTTTTGAATTTCTCACCATTTCTTTTCACTTGAAAAATCAATACCACAGATCTCCCACTGTAACAAGGCTTATCACAGTCCCGAGCCAAACCCTTGACCACAAAGTCGTCGCCCTGAAGCCAACAAAGCTATGATACCAAATTTAGATTTTAACCTTGTGCAATATTTACTGCAAATAGATTTTTAGTAAAAGAACAAAAAAGATACAATGGAAAATACAAACATTACACAAAGATTTTTTCCCTGGAAACCCAAACCGAGAAAACCAACATATTTTGTATTCATTCACTGTGATATATTTTTTACAATATAATATACATATAGGAGCCAATGGAATCAAAAACCCTAACCCAATGACCTAGATTAGTCAACAACCTTAATTCCTTAACCGAAAATAGAAAACCATCGGCAAAAACTATGTGCCGAAAAACTACCCAACAATGAACATGAAAATCAAGGCAACACGAAAAAGGAGGAAAACAATGTGACATGTTTCCCAAGGAAAAATATTTTCTGAGGGGATTTCTCCCCCTTGCACTATCCAAGGGGGGGCCTAGTGGCCCCCCCTCAAACTCCCCTGCACACCCGGTGCAACGAAGACTCTGCTACTTGTGCAAAGAATATAACACATACCCAACAAGGAACAATCCTCTTTATAATGAGGTTCTTTCCTCACTAATACAATGAACTCTCTTAATGAATTCAAGATTGATATCCCCCCTCATATTTTACATACAACTTGCCTTTTATAAAAAGAAAGGGGTTAAAAAAAGATAACACCAATCCCTAAATACGTGGATATAAAACCAACACATCTTGGATGTGGTTTAATTAAACAATGGAGGTTGTTTGGATCATTTGAAGAATATAACAACATAACGTCATTCTCCACAAAACCCATATTCCCAAATTTTTCCACAAGAGGCACAACCATCCAAATCATCAAGGCACTATCGAAATTCCTGTAGATGGCATGCACTACTAGATTCCCTATAGGTGAAATAATAAATCCAGTTGAATATTCTCCCATAACTCCCTTTTCATGCATTTCCTGAGAAATTTGCTCAGAGTCCATATTCGACACAAAATCCACGTCTTGGAATCTCCAAATTCACTTGTACCTACTTGCAAATGACATGGAAAAATGACTTCTAGAAACAAGATGCTACAGGAAATATGGTAGTAAGGGAGCTACTAGAATTATGAAAAGTAGCAAAATATTCCACAACTCTTAGAATCAAGTTAGGAGAAGATGATATTCATTCCAAGTAACCATCAAAACGTTGTAAATCAATAATATCAATGTTCACATGTCGCATGAATATCGCATGAAGTGAAAATAAATAAGATGTGGTAATATATGATGATGGGAATGTTAGATGAGTGAGGACAATAGATAAATGAGGTCATAATATGTTAAATGGTTATGGACATTTTTTCAAAACCAAGGATCAACATCCCCCCCACACTTAAGTCTTTGCATGTCCTCATGCAAACAAGGAGATGAATGTTTCCCTTTGATCTTATAATATACTTTTTGTGTGCAAGGAAAGGAAGTTTGGCATAATTAGAATGATGCAAGTTGAATTTGATCTGATCTTTGACTATGTTGATTGGAAGAATGAATATGATGTTGAGTGAAGGTGTTCTATGCTATGATAAATTTGATGACCCCTTATTATTGTTGAATCAACAACTACATGCAAAATTTAATGAAGAGCTTTGCTAGCCAGTAACCTGGTTTTCAATCCAAGATCCTAGTTTTCATAGTTAGACTCATTTATTTATTTATTACAATATCCTACCCTACTTTGAAAATGAAACCTTTTATCAAGCAAGGAATAGTTTAGGGGCTAAATTTATCCCATGGGATAATTTGCAATTCTTTTTCCCAAAAAATGATTCACGAGTTTCCATTTTTTCTAAACATGATTCTCCCAAGTTATATAGAATAAAATTATTTTACCTTGAAAAACCCCAATATTTTATAGAAACTATATAAAATCCTTAGAAATTTGAATATTTTTAAAAAAATATCGCCATACATTTTATAGTTTGCATTTTAAGGACTAGTAAGATTTGCCAAGGTGTCTACATTTTAAGATAAATTTCCATCCTTAAAATCATCCATCTTATCAAGATCAATAGTATTTCCAATGAATCCATGTGCGTAACATGATTACAAATGCACTCATATTCAAATTTGAAAGATAAGCTTTGATAGATACCAAAATATGAGGAATCGACTGCTTTGATTGATATGGTGCCAAGAGATTTTGGAGAATAAAGGAATGCTATGGATTGATAGTTGTATGGAACCATACTTCAATGTATTCACTACTCCCTTGGTTCTCTTGTTTATCAACGCTATTTTTCATGTCCTCCTTTGTCATACCTTGTAGATCTTCGAACATTTGGCATTTGCATAAAGGATCCAGACACAAACTTGCAAGAAACTCTTCAATATTTGGTTCCAATACATGCTTTTCATTGAATGTTTTCCATGGCTCTTTGGTATTCTCTATAGATTTACGAGGATTATCAAATGAAAGAATATGCTACAGATGTTTCTCATGGGACCTTTATTCTTCTATAACTTCATGAGATGCACCTTTATCTTCAATTGCTACTAGAATTTGAAAAAGTTATTGACGTAGCATCCTTATTTACTCAAAAACTCTTGAGCATTCTTAAATAATTCTTGTTGACTGATAATCCCTATTTTTCACATGGATTAGTGTATGGGGGTTCTTACGGAAGTTTTTTTTTTTTTTTTGTAAAAAAATAAATGAAATTTTGTAAAAAAAAACACATCACACAAAGAAAACTTCAAGATGAAACTCATAAATTTCAAGAACAATCATGTACTCAAACACCTTCATGCTACTAATATCCTAGTATAGCACAGACTGTAGTTTAGGCAAATCCCAACCCAAACACCAAGTGTGTGACACAACTGGGAACAATTGTCATTGTCACCTCAATAGATTTCCCCCTCATTTTAGTGAAGGAAAACTCCAACACAAGGGAGGATTCCTAGATGACCCTAGGGGGATTTGGATGGGAGAAGGAAATAAGTTGAAGAGTGCCTCTGTAGGTGAAGGTCAAGGATCAAAATTATGCTTGAGAAAGGGTATTATGAGCTATTAAATGGTTTCCAAGGTTGTGTACCTGCAAAAAAATGTTAGACCTGCCCGAAACAAGACAATATATGCTAGTTAAAGCCTAAACAACCAATGGAGAATCAACAAGAAACCTTGCTATCCCAAAATTGCAGCAGTATAGAAATATATATCAGCATTAAAAGAGTATGAAAGTTTCAAATTAAGCCATCAAAATCAAGTGTATGATGTTGGAAAATTAAGCTAGCAATTATTAGACAACCTTTCAATATTAAACCGATACTTTGATAGCAAAAGATGGTTGTTATTGAGTATTATCAACAAATTTTTATAACATTCTTATCATTGTAGAATTTTTTTTCTATTTTATAAATTTATAGACACTAAAATCAACAAGTAATCCACCCAAAAAATAGCCTTTAAGCATTAGATCAATTATGACAACTTGCAAGTGAATTTAAGTGGTAGAAAAATGAGTAAGAGAGTGAAAGAGAGTAAGTTTGTTGCAACCCTATTGGGTGTAGCTAAAATTTTATTACAACAACTAGATCAATTGGATAATAAATACACCCTTAGGGCACAATATACCTTAAAGCATATAGAATTAAATTCCAAACTTGAACAATTCAATCTTCTTGAAATCATATTTACCAGAACAATATTCAATCTTTAATGCAAAATATTAGTGCCTTATCTATTGGGTTATGGAATCTCTTGTTTATGAGCTAGGGTTTATTACCCCTCTAGGGGTGTAAGCCTTTTTACTCCCTAGAGTAAACAAACCTTAGCAAGGTAAGTCTCCAAGGGTGTAATCTTTTTCACTCCTTTTAGCAACCTTTTATGTAGCCCTTTCAATGACAATAAGAGAGAAATACTTGATGGAGGGTATATTCCCTTATAGTCCTCCAAGGGTTTGAAAAAATAACCTTGAAATCAATAAGAAACACATACAATCACATAAATTCCATACCTAATCCAAGAGATAACATGAAAACCCATTACTTATCAAGAAATTCCACCACAATTTCCAAGAACAAGCATGCAAGAGAAGTTGCTAGCCTTATTCCACCAATAGATAAGTAAAATCATCCATTTTTCACAAAAGACAAGAGAGAGAAAATTGCCCAAGTAGTGCAAAAATTTCAGCCAAGAGTTTATGTAATTCTCAAATGAGTTATGTCTAAAATGAAAGTGAGATGACCTTTATTTATATGAAGTAATATAAAACAATTTATCCACATAAGAAAGTCGACAACAAATTAAAAGAGGGTTGACCCTCTTTATTTTCCTTTACAACTTACAAAATAAAAATTACATAAATTAAATCCATTAGAAGGGTGACATCGTGCTCTAAAAGGGTGAGAAAAATCCTCTAAGTGAGACGTTGAGCCTCAATATGCAAATTGTTGGGCCTCCAAAGGCCATTCATCAATATCTCATGAGCTAGAGTGTCATCATCACACATCTTCTTCCTTAAAACCACATCACATCATTCCCAGAACCATCAAGTCCACCAAAACCCATCTCCTGATGACTTCAAGGGCTTATAAGGTGACTTCCTAGGTCTCCAAAGGCCAACATCCAAGTGCAAAGGGATACAATGTCATCCTCTAGTGTTTTCAAAGTTCCTCCAAAGAAAACGTTCTCCATCCTTTACACACCAAGGCTCTAGGGTCCTCTTCCCATCCTGTGGGGTATGGCATCCATCCTTTGGATTTTCAACCCCCCTGAAGGAGAAAATGACACAATTATGCCTTGGAATGGTTTTCACCTAGAAAGGTCATGCAGAGACAAACAATTACACCCTCCAAGGGTCCACAAAGTCACATGTATCATGCCAAGAAATCCACATTTAATAAAGGAACCACCCAAAAATGTGCATCAAGACCCCCTTTTCAAACTAAACAAATTCTCAATGAAATTGTAAAATTTTCCAAATTTAAGTATGGGAGGGTTGTCATGGTGCCCTATTGACTAGACCAACCCCCAAGTCAAGGATTTTTTCCCAAGAAGACCCTCTCTAATTCATGTAATGAGTATGAGGTGGATGGGGGAATTAATTTTGGGCATGGGTTTCTTGACATATCAAGGGCTCATATTATCTCATTTATGGGTGCCTTTGTGGAGGGTGTGTTGCATCCCTCATTTGCAATGCAATATTTTTCCAATCCCTTTCTTTGCCATTAATTTATTTTGGTCCAAAAAATCCAGTGCTATGTATAATGGAAAGTAAGGAGCACTGCAATGCCACTTGGATCTAGGAACACATTGAGTGCCATGTGCAAGGAAAGAAAAATACACCGCAAATGCATTCCCTAAAAAATCAGGACATTTATTAATCATGTGTTTTCCCTTTTTAAAAGGCACTTTATTTTCCATTAATTTAGTATGGTTCAAAACATTGAGTGCTATGTGAAATGGGAACTAAGGAGCACCGCAATGCCACTTGGATCTAGGAACACATTTAGCATCATGTGCAAGGAAAATAAAAGACACCGCAAATGCATTCCCTCAACAAGCAGGGCATTTATTAATTATGTGATTTCCTTTTTTAAAAGGTCCTTCATTTGTTTTATGGAGAAGCGTTTCATTGTTCTCAAGACCTTAGGGCGAGCATCTAGAGGGACAATTTATGGATTTTAACTTTTTACAGCTACAAGACCTCTAGGCCTTTAGCCCCTTCTTCCCATAAAATGAGGTACAAGCCCTTCTTGGGGTCAATAAGCCCGAAAACCCAATAGACAAGGAAATGAAAATGGAAGAGGTGTGGAAAGTGATAATTATGTGCGGGAATGGTACAATGACCCTTCAAGGAGACCCCCTAGTAGCAACCCTTTTTTCGAGGGTGACCCACTTACTAGGAAACCATGTCAACCACCAAGGTGAAATGAGGTAAAAGGTATAATTTCCAAGAAAATGTTTTCATAATCAAGAAAGGACTCTTTGGAACATGCTCAAATTCTTCAATTATTAAAATGACACTTACCATGAGACTAGAATTGTTACCTCATGAAGCAAGACTTTTTTTCCTCTGTGGGCCAAGCTAGTGTGGTGGACGTTGTTGTTGTCGATCAATGGTGATGTGTGGTGAGAGGAGGGGCTTTGCATGCTTATATGGCTCTCGACACTCCATGTATTCAACATGTAGGCCTCAAGACATCATATCCTTAGTTAACCCTAGCCTGGGGGGTAACGTCTGTCTCCTACATGGGGACATGTGCTCGTTGTAGAGTACACAAGAACCTCAACATCTCCTGGTAAGACTTGTGCCTAAACACACTTAAAAAATACATGTTGGGATATCGAAAGGGTGGCGCACTCACCCCTTTATTCATATAATCAAAAATTCAAAATTGACAATTATTATTTAAAAATAAAATTTTGCATTTTTCAAAAACTTATAACTAACACGTAATATGATTCAAATGGATACATCATAAAAATTATGCATAAATGCAAGAAATTTTTTTTAAATCAATTCATGAAAGAAGATGAAACTAAAATGAACAAAAAATGAAATGTAGGAAATCAAATGACCTACCTACTTACCTAGGCCCTGAGGCTTGTGGAAATAAAGTCCTAAAGATGTTAGGTGAAATTGTACAACCATTAAAACCAACTAATCATCTCATCAAGGTATTTTTGATTAAGGTTGGTTGTCATTGATGTCAACCCTTGAAGAAAGTCTGGTAGAGAATTTATGTAGCACAAAGGTTTGGGTAATGGACCCAAGGTTGTTTCATGTATAATGGTATGATTTTTAATATTCTTAAAGGTAATACTATTCTATATGGATAGTACATGTCATGCCATTTCTGGTGGTATGTGGAACGTCACATAATTTCTCACGGTTTGAGAGTTATGGCCTTACGAAGTTGGAGGACCCTCATATGTTGGATTGAAGCCCCAAAAGGTCAAAGAAGTAAAAGAGCTTGCAAAGAAGAAATTATTATTTAAATGATAAAGTAAAGGACAAAGTCAAGAAGGATTATTTAAATGATAATGTGAGGTGACAAGGTCAAGGAGAAATTTTTAAATGATAAAGTAATGGAGAATTTTATATTTATGGAAAGTGGTTAACCCTAAAAATGAGTAAAATAGGTTAAGTGACCTATAAATGGGTTAAGTGACCTAGAAGATGCTTCTAAGGAAGATATTTGGAGAGTATAAATAAGAGGCAAGGCTCTCTCATAATTTATCACACTTGAGCATATTGAATATCTATAGGTGACTGAGGTAACCAAAGGATATACAAGCCAAATTTCAGAGGGAAGGTGAAGAAAAGAAGGTCGAAATTCAAGGGAGGATAATTCTTTTGATGATGCTTTCTAAGGTATGTTATTTACAGGTCATCTCACCATTTTCACAATAAAAAAAAATTCTGGAATGATTCATAAAGTGAACTTGATAGGCCATTGAGGAAACATATACAAGTATCTATGGTAAACAATTCGGCTTGTGGGCCATTGTATTTTTGGAGTTACACTCCGTGGAAAATAGGGTTTGTGGCTAGTCCTGAAACTAGTCTAAAACAAGTGTTTTGGGTAAAAAAGTCATAACTTCTTCATAACATATCCAAATTTAGTGAGACCAATTTTTTTGGTTATATTACATTCTGTAGTATTTTGTGTAACATTTTCAGATCCATTCAAAAAATATTTTGTGCGGGGCACGCTCTACAAGGTTTCTCTCTAGAATAAGCTAGAATTCAACAAGGTATGTGATTTTTTCTATAACTCCTTTTCTGAGAGGTTCCAAGTAGTGACACATGGATGAATTGCATAAAACAGAATGCAGAACATTTTGTATTACTTTCAGATCTTTATTAATTACAGGTACACAATTATGATTATTTCAACTTAGGGTTGTTGACTAATCCCAAACTAGTCATGTGAGACTAAAGAAAAGTTTGATGAAAATGCTAGTCTCTTGTTGTGAAAGTTAAGGAAGTTTTGCAGGTATGTGATCATATACACCAGGTCTATTACAGAGTTACAAATCAATGTGTGTGAGTTAGAAGTATATTTGGATGATATGAAATTGATGAGGATTTTGGATTTAAGGTACATGTTCACCAGGTCTATTACAGAGTTACAAATCATATTTGGATGATGAAATTGATGAGGGATTTTGGTTAAGGTACATGTTGGGTACATGGTTGAGACAAGTAGTTGATGAGTTGGCACATACATGAGGTGTATAGTTGATGATGTTGACACATATTGATGAGTCATAGTTGATGAGTAGTTGACACATGATTGGTACATACTTGGTACATGGTTGGATGCACTTGTTTATGTTACAGGTTGATTGCAGGTTGTTTGGTATATGTTGGTGCATGGTTGATGCACTTGTTTATGGTATAGGTTGATTATAGGTTGAGGTGCAGGTTGATGCATGGTTGATGCATGGTTCATGTTTATTGGTACAGGTTTACAACAGTTTATCTTACAGTGGTTCCATCATTCTACTTCTACTTCAGGGCGGTTGGATGGGGAAAGGACAGGTGGTTGTAGCCACCTTTCGGTTGTAGCTGGAGAACATAGGGGGTTGTAGCCTCCTTCTGATTATAGCCAGAGAATAGGGGAGTTGGATATTCCTTCAGGTTGTATCCTGAGAAACAAGGGGGTTGGAGCCTCCTTCCAATTGCAGCTGGAAAAAAAAGGAAGTTGGTGCTTCCAATGAATGTAATTCTTCAAGACATATAAGAAAACTCATTCTGTGGTTTTCCCTCGCTTTGGGTTTCCATGTAAAACATTGGTGTACTGTGTATGTGTATGATTTTTCATTTTTTCATTGCTTATTTACTCTACAGTTATTGGATGATAATGCTACATTGATATAACACTTGGATTATATGGTTAAAAATGATTAAATTGCTCTATTAGTTATTCATCCGCCCTCTCAGTAACCATTGAAAGGTAGATCATGGAGAGAAACAACTTGTATAAAAATGGAATACCACAATTCAATGGATAAAAGTATGCATTTTGGAGCATACAAATGAAAACATATATACAGGAACATGGATTTGAAATTTGGCAATCAATTGTAGATGGATACACAACACTAGTAGTTCTGCCAACAAATGACAAAGCAGTGAAACTCGGTTAGAATAATTCCAAAGAAAAAAATACACTTATGAATGGTCTTATTGAAACAGTATTCACCAAAGTTGCACATTGTAAATCCACTAAATATATTTGGGACTAACTTCAAAATATTTATGAAGGAGATTCAAAAGTCAAAGCAAAAAAGCTTCAAACTTGCAGAGGTTAGTTCAAACAACTTACTTTTTACGAGTTGATGAAACAATAAATGCAATCATAGGATTGGGAGAAGAAATCAAAGAATCTGTAATTGTTCAAAAAGTACTAAGATCTCTTCCTATAAGATTTGACCCTAAGATATCAGCACTAGAAGAAATATCAGATCTAAACTCAATAAGCATGGATGAATTACATGAAATCTTCACAACATATGAAATGAGAACTGAACAGGAAAATCCAGATATAAAATAAGTAGCCTTCAAAGCATCGAAAAAGTCAAAGAAAAAGGGAAGGAAAAAAGAAGAACATAACAACAACAATGACATCTTGGAAGATGATGAAGAAGTGGCCAAATTTGTCAAAAGACTGAGCAAGGGAATCGATGGTAGGTATAGAGGTAAGCTTCTTTTAATTTGTTTTAATTATGATGGTATTGGTCATTTTGGTAACAAATGTCCTTATAAGAAAAAGAGAAATGGTGAAGGTTACTCAAAAGGAAAACAAACATATAAAGGAAAAAGAACCACAAAGAAAGTTTTCAAGAAAAGCTTATGCACCAAAGAAGACATCTCATCATCAGATGAAGATGAAGTCAGTGATAGTGAGATAAAAAGAGTTCTATTCATGGCAGTAGAAGACTCTGATAAAGAAGACTACAAATAAGAATATGAAGAAGTCGAAGAAGAAATTGAAGAGGCATAAGTTGACTACCGAGAGGAATTAATGTGTACCATAGAATTTATCATAAGAGAAAAGAAGAAAAAAAAGAAACTACAAGCATAACTAGACAAGAAAGAACTAGAACAAATGATCACAAATTTGAAGGTTCAAATAGGAGAAGATAAAAGAATTGAAGAAGCACTCAAAGAATAGCTATAAGAAAAAGACAAGATCATTCGAAATTTGGAAGCGGATATTGTCACATTAAGAAAGGATATTGAAAATAAAAACATGCAGAACAACTCAAAAGTTTTGGATGACATTATCAGCAATCAAAAATTCATGACAAGTCTGGACTTGGATACAATCAGACAAAAAAGGGATCAAGCTCCAAAACAAATGATCAAGAAACATATCCAAAAAGCTATGCAAAAACAATCAAGGGGGATTGGAAGATCTACAAGGAAGATTACGTCCTCGACCGAGAAGATTCAGATTTCAGAATCAACAACCAACAAATAGGCCTCAAGAAGAAGAAGAATTTATAAGAGTACCTCCTTTCATAAGATCTTCAACTCCTAGGTATCAAACTATCTTTTTTGGTTTATGTTATGCATGTGATAATTTTGAACATAAAGTTGTGAATTGCAGAGCTGACAATAGGTACACAAACAACTTTGAAAGTCATACACAAAGGGGTTATCCAAGAAGGCCTATTGAAACACAGAGAAGAAGTTACAACATGTTTGAATCTTTGAGCACTTAAGTGGAATGTTACAAATGTAAAAAATTTGTTCAGATGGCCAAAGATTGCATAATTACATTCCCTCCTAGAGAACCACAACATAATAACAATAGTCACAGACAAGAACCTCAAAAAAGGACATGGATAAGAAAGAAAGATCAATATAGAAATGAAGAATGCACACTCTCTCTACAATATAAGCAGAGGAAACATGGTTGGTATGTTTACATTGGTTGTTCAAAACAAATGACAGGTGATAGACACAGTTTTCTTACATTAAGAAAGGAAAGAGATGGATCAATCTCCTTCGGAAATGATGATTCAACTAAAACCATTGGAAAAGGCACAATCAGAATTGGGAACAAGAATACTAAGGCAGAAAATGTTATACTAGTAGAAGATATGAAACATAATCTTCTAAGTGTGACTCAAATGTGTGACCAAGATCATAAAGTTACTTTCGATTCACAAAAGTGCGAGATAAGAAAAGAAGGTTCAGGAAAATTGATTGCTACAACTGCAAGAACTTCAAGCAACATATATGTATTAAGTGAAATTGGAAATATTTTTTTTTGTCTAGGAAATGAATATGAAAGTTGGATATGGAACAAAAGAATGGATCACATACATTTTGATAACCTTGTCAAAGTTAGCAGAAGAGAAGTAGTCAAAGAAATTCCCTGGATCACGAAACTAACCAACACTTTATGCAAGCATTGTCAACATGGAAAGAAAACAAAGAATAGGTTCAAATCAAAGGAATATTTAATGACAAGACCACTGAAAATTGTGCATACTGATCTAGTTGGACCAACTACAACAAAGGGTTTAAAAGGTGAGAAACACTGTCATTAGTTGATGATTATACAAGAATGATTGCAGTTTTCTTTCTCAAGAATAAGTCAGAAGATTTTGAAAACTTCAATATCTACAAGGAAATGGTTGAAAATGAAATGGATTCAAAAATCAAATGCTTGATATTTGATAATGGAGGAGAGTTCACTTCTAAGGAATTTATGGACTACTATAACAGTCATGGAATAAAAAGAAAATTCTTCGTTGCTAAGACACCTCAACAGAATGGAGTTGTTGAAAGAAAGAACAAGATAATAAAGGAAATGGCCCGAACAATGCTAATGGATTCCAAATTGACAGATATATTTTGGACACAGGTAGTGCATACAACAGTTCACATTCAAAACATAGTAATGCTCAGAAAAAACACTGACAAAACTCCCTATGAGCTATGGAAAGGAAGACCAGCAAATATGAAGCACTTTAAAGTTTTTGGAAGAAAATGCTACATCAAAAGAGAAGATGGAAAAATGGGAAAGTTTGAATCTTGTGTGGACAAAGGAGTACTTGTTGGTTACTCAAGTACAAGGAAAGCATACAAGTTGTACAATTTGAGATTGAACAAAGTTATAGAAATCATCAATGTAAAAATTGATGAAACGGGCAGACCAGAATCAAAGGAAGAAGAAAATGAATCAATGGAACAACTTTTCTAAGAAGAAGCAGAAGATAAAAAGGAAGTAGAAGAGGAATATGAAGAAAATTCGATAGAATAAGAAGAGAAAGTTCAACAAGTGCCTCCAAAGACACCTAGCAAACAAGTACAAAAGAACCATCCTTCAGATCAGATTATCGGAAACAAAGATGCAAGAGTTGAGACTAGAAGAAGAATCCATTCACCAGAACAAACACACCTAGCACTCACATCTATGATTCAACCAACCTATTTTGAAGAGGCCAGCAAGGATGAATTTTGGAACAAGGCCATGGATGAATAATTGGATCAAATAGAGAAAAATGACACTTGGGAATTGGTTCCAAGACCAGAGGATAAGAATGTGATCGACACAAAGTGGGCATACAAGAATAAATTGAACGAATATGGACAGGTTACAAGGAACAAATATAGATTGGTATGTAAAGGATATGCACAGGTTGAAGGAATCGACTTTGAAGAAACATTTTCCCCAGTTCCCAGAATGGAAGCAATCTGATTTCTTTTAGCTTATGCATGCTCCAAAAATATTAAATTGTATCAAATGGACATAAAATCAACTTTTCTGAATGGGGAACTTGAAGAAGAAGTTTACATTGAACAACCAGAAGGATTTCAGTTGTCAAAGAATGCATACTATGTGTGAAAATTAAATAAGGCCTTTTATGGTCTAAAACAGGATCCTAGAGCATGGTACTCTAGATTGGATAAATATCTACAACAGGCAGGGTTCAGAAAAGGAAGTGCAGACAACAACCTCTACATAAAGGTAAGTCAAGGTAATATTTTATTAATTGAATTTTATGTTGATGATAATATTTTTTGTAGTGATGATGATAGGTTAAGCTAGAAATTTGCAAAGGATATGCATAATGAATTTGAAATGTCATTGCTTGGAGAACTATCCTTATTTATGGGACTTCAGATACGTCAAAACAACCAAGGAATGTTTATTTCTCAAACCAAGTATATCAAAGAAATTCTAAAGAGGTTTGGAATGGAATATTGCAAACCAGTTATCACTCTCATGCAAACCAATTGCAAGTTAAGAAAATATGATGATTCAAAGTCTACAAATCAGAGACAATATAGGTCAATGATTGGCAAACTACTATATGTGACAGCATTCAGACCAGATGTAATGCAGAAAGTTGGACAAGTGGCACGCTTTCAAGCAACACAAAAGGAATCCCATGTATTAGCAGTGAAGAGAATTTTTAGATATCTCAAAGGAACAAAAGATTTTGGATTATGGTATCCAAAGGTAAAGGATCTATATCTTATTGCCTACAAGATGCATATTGGGTGGGTTGTATTGATGACTGATGAAGCACCAATGGAGCAACATTCTACTTGGGTGAGTGTTTAGTATCATGGCTAAGAAAGAAACAATCATCAATATCTCTATCTACAGTCGAGGCAGAGTATATTGCAACAACAACATGTTGTACATAGGTTCTTTGGATGAAACAAACTTTGACAGATATACAGGTTGAGTATGATGATCCCATTCCAATCTATTGTGATAATACAAGTGCCATTAATATCTCAAATAACCCGGTGATGCACTCCAAGACGAATCACATTCCAATCAAGTATCACTTTCTACGGGAACATGTTGTAGAAAAAAACATCAGAGTTGAGTATGTGGGCACAAAATAACAAGTGGAAAACATCTTTACACAACCACTTCCATGGGAAGCCTTTGAGTATCTTTTCCAGAGACTCAAATTTATTTCTACCCCAAAATGAATGGTTTTGAATGCTTATCTTATATTTCTTAGATGTACACGAGGAATAATCATAAACAGGACAACTCATTTAGGGGGAGCAACCTCGGATGGAAAAATACCTTTTCTATTGATGAAACAGGGGGAGAGATTCATCATATGCAGAGGAAAGAGGCATGATTCCAAGGGGAGCAATGGTCACAGAGATGCAGAGGATAGAGGCATGGTTCCAGGGGGAGCATGAGTGATATGACTTTAGTATTGCATCAGAGTGTTTCCATCAATGCCAAAGGGGGATATTGTTTATTAAGGTTGGTTGTCATTGATGTCAACCCTTGAAGAAAGTCTGGTAGAAAATTATGGTAGCACAAAGGTTTGGGTAATGGACCCGAGGTTGTTTCATGTATAATGGTATGAGTTTTAATATATTTGAAGGTAATACTATTCTATATGGATAGTACATGTCATGCCATTTCTGGTGGTATGTGGAACATCACATAACTCCTCATGGTTTGAGAGTTATGGCCTTATGAAGTTGGAGGACCCTCATATGTTGGCTTGAAGGCCCAAAAGGTCAAAGAAGTCAAAGAGCTTGCAAAGAAGAAATTATTATTTAAATGATAAAGTAAAGTGACAAAGTCAAGAAGGATTATTTAAATGATAAAGTGAGGTGACAAAGTTAAGGAGGAATTTTTAAATGATAAAGTAATGAATATCTTTCTAATTATGGAAAGTGGTTAACCCTAAAAATGAGGAAAATAGGTTAAGTGTCATATAAATGGATTAAGTGACCTAGAAATAGGTTAACTAACCTAGAAATGGGTTAAGTGACCTAGAAATAGGTTAAGTGACCTAGAAGATGCTTCTAAGGAAGATATTCGGAGAGTATAAATAAGAGGCAAGGATCTCTCATTTTATATCACACTTGAGAGTATTGAATATCTATAGGTGACTGAGATAACCAAAGGATATCTAAGCCAAATTTCAGAGGGAAGGTGAAGAAAAGAAGGACGAAATTCAAGGGAGGATAATTCTTTTGATGTTGCTTTCTAAGGTATGTTATTTACAGGTCATCTCACCATTTTCGCAATAACATTTTTTTCTAGAATGATTCATACCATGAAATTGATAGACCATTGAGGAAACATATCCAAGTATCTGTGGTAAAAAATTCAGCTTGTGGGTCTTTGTATTTTTGGAGTTACACTCCGTGGAAAATAAGGTTTGTGGCTAGTCATGAAACTAGTCTAAACAAGTGTTTCGGGTAAAAAAATCACAACTTATTCATAACAGATCCAAATTTAGTAATACCAAATGTGTTGGTCAGATTAAATTCTGTAGTATGTTGTGTAACATTTTCATATCCATTCAAAAAATATTCTGTGCAGGGAACGCTCTACAAGGTCGCTCTCTAGAATAAGAAAGAATTCAACAAGTTATGCCATTTTTTCTATAACTCCTTTTCTGAGAGGTTCCAATTAGTGACACCTGTAGAAATTGCATAAAACAAACTGAAGAACATTGTGTACTACTTTCACATATTTATTCATTACAGGTACATAGTTATGATTATTTCAAGTTAGGGTTGTTGACTAATCCCAAACTAGTCATGTGAGACTAAATAAAAGTTTGATGAAAATGCTAGTATCTTGTTGTGAAAGTTAAGGAAGGTTTGTAGGTATGTGATCATATAAACCAGGTCTATTATAGAGTTACAAATCATATTTGGATGATGAAATTGATGAGCACTTTTGGTTAAGGTACATGTTGGGTACATGGTTGAGACAAGTAGTTGATGAGTTGGCACATGCATGAGGTGTATAGTTGATGATGTTGGTACATTTTGATGAGTCATAGTTGATGCGTAGTTAACCCATGATTGGTACATACTTGGTACATGGTTGGATGCACTTGTTTATGGTACATAATGATTACATGTTGTTTTGTACAGGTTGGTGCATGGTTGATGCACTTGTTTACGATACAGGTTGTTTACGGGTTGAGGTACAGGTTGATGCATGGTTTATGCATGGTTCAAGTTGATTGGTACAGGTTTACAATGATATATCTCATAGTGATAGTGTGACAGTGGTTCCATCATTCTACTTCTACTTCAGGGCGGTTGGATGGGGCGAGGACAGGTGGTTGTAGCCACCTTCCGGTTGTAGCCGGAGAACATAGGGGGTTGTATCCTCCTTCTGGTTATAGCCAGAGAATAGGGGAGTTGGATTTTCCTTCAGGTTGTAGCCTAAGAAACAAGGGGGTTGGAGCCTCCTTCCAGTTGTAGCTAGAAAAAAAAGGAAGTTGGTGCTTCCAATGATTGTAATTCTTCAAGACATATAAGAAAAAGAATTTTGTGGTTTTATCCTGCTTTGGGTTTCCACGTAAAACACTGGTGTACTGTGTATGTGTATGATTTTTCATTTGTTCATTTCTTATTTTCTCTGTAGTTATTGGATGATAATGCTACATTGATATAACACTTGGATTATATGGTTAAAAATGATTAAATTTCTCTATTACTGATTCACCCCCCTCTCAGTAATTCAACACGTATCTCCCCCCATGCTTAATTACATAATAAAACAAAGATAATTCAATCACATAATAATCATGAACATAGATAAGCATGTGATAAATCACAGAAAGAAACTCGTGGAGGTGCGTGGGAGGGAGAGAATTGTGATGGAAAGGGTAGCCACAAGCCCGATCAATCCATCTCTGAATAGGACTTGTAAATGTGTTGAACCTGCACAGAATAGATCTAGCTAGAAAATACCACACACATTTACAGAGAGAAATCAAGAAAGAAGCAAGATAGAAATAATGGAAGAATTCTCATTAACCGTATTCCACACTCAAAAGAGTGAATAATTTACAATATATATAGGATACATAAGTAATTAATGAGCCATAGTGGTGGTCTAGATTGATCTGGACACACACCAACAGTTACAAGAGTAAACTGCTACCTAGTCTAGTCTCTCAGGCAGTTACAGGAGTGAACTGCCACCTAGTTGTGTTAACTAGTCAACTAGTCTTCAGTTAACTGACTGAACAAAGAGTAGTGAGTTGGCGATGATCCCAATGTTGATGGTGACAAAACCAATGCAACATCTAAACTCAACTCAACTAGTCAAACTAAAGTGTCAACTGAAAGAGAATATTCTCCAGGTGGAATATTCTCCCCTAAAATATAGGAGACTGGATAATGACTAATTGTGACTAATAAAAAAAAGGAATAACCTTAGGAAAAATAAATCCTAGGTGTGTGTGAAGTAAGTCCAACACCCCCCCCTGAACATCACTATGGTGAAAATAAAGAATGGGTCCCAGCTACGAGGCCATGTTAGGTACCCAAATACAAAATATACACTGAAATAAATGAGGAAAGAGGGAAAACCTCATGGGAACAAACCCCCCCCTCAAATTAAAATGCATAAAATAAAAAATAAAAAGACAATTGCTAAGAAACCATGTCCTTCACTCCAAGAAGACCTTGCAACTGTGCAAGTTTGTGCTCTTTGAAGATTTTGTTGAAGATGTAGATGTCTACACGGATCTGATGAAGTATATGCATCATTGATATTTCCACACATATCCACTTTATCTTCTTGTAATGAATAATATCCAAATAAATTTTAGATGAAATTTTGAAAATCGTGCGGCCGTTTCCAGAAAAATGTTGAAATTTTGTTGATTTTAAAATAATCATAACTTCACTTTTCGGACTCCGTTTCGGACGATTTGTTTTTTGAAATTGGATATTTTCCCGAGAGGAATTCAAATATCCAATTTGTTTCTGCAATTTTTTCTCATAAACTATCAGAATGGTGTCTGATGTGAACAACTCTCTTTTTGTCTCCTGACATGCATGCATGGTGCATGCAAAAGTGTTTGCATGTGACTCTTGATATGCATGCCATATATATTCCACATGAATTTCAGAAAATAAATCTGAAATGGAGTAGAAATCATCTTCAAATATTGGAATACTAATTTCTGCAATTTGTTTTTGTAGAAGACTCTTCATAATAAGAGGCTTGATCTTCTGATGGCTTCTCTTCTGGCTCTATTTGTTTGACCTCCTACATGAAATATTCACAATATTCTTTATTCCCAAGTAGAACCTCCAATATAGTCCATAATTCATTTGGAGTTGATCCTTGTGATTCTTCATATACTTGATGGAAAATTTCGGGAGAAACAGACATGTCGATACTTCCTATGGCCATATCTTGTCTATTGAGAAAGTCATTTTTCTCATCGACAAAATCAGGCTCTACTTCCATTTCCATGGTTATTTGGTATAAGCCTCTACTTCTGAGAAAAAATAGAATCTTTGGCTTCGATTCCAAATAGTTATGAGGTGTGAGAAATATTTCCGACGAATAATCCATCTTTTGTTGTCTTCAATCTTCAGTACCTACAAAAATTATTTGGTGTAGTTTTTTCTTAGAAGTCTATTGGCTCTGATACCATGTAAATGTGTTGAACCTGGACAGAATGGATCTAGCTAGAAAATACCACACACATTTGCAAAGATAAATTAAGAAAGAAGCAAGATAGAAAGAATGGAATAATTCTCATTAACCGTATTCCACACTCAAAAGAGTAAATAATTTACAATAGATATAGGATACATAAGTAACTAATGAGCCATAGTTGTGGTATAGATTGATCTGGACACACACTAGCAGTTAAAAAAGAGTAAAATGACACCTAGTCTAGTCTCTCAGGCAATTACAGGAGTGAACTACCACCTAACTGAGTTAACTAATCAACTAGTCTTCAGTTAACTGACTGAACAAAGAGTAGTGAGTTGGTGATGATCCCAATGTTTCATGGTGACAAAACCAATGCAACATCTAAACTCAACTCAACTAGTCAAACTAAAGTGTCAACTGAAAGAGAATATTCTCCAGGTGAAATATTCTCCCCTAAAATATAGGAGACTGGATAATGACTAATTATAACTAATAAAAAAAGGAATAACCTTAGGAAAAATAAATCCTAGGTGTGTGTGAAGTAACTCCAACAGGACTACTGCATATATATGGTGGCTCATCTTCCTCATTACTTATAATAAAACTTCTCCTTGAAGGCTGATAGGATATGAGAGGTCCCAAGAGGAATCTATGATTTCCCAGAGAGGAAAATATGAGATAAGGGATAACCTTAGGTCTAGAGAAATAATATTTCTCTACACTCAAAACATGTTTCTTATTTATTGTGCATCCTTGCAAAAAACCCCAAGATAAAACACTTCTTCTTTGTAGCGTGAATATGTGATTTTTCTAAGCTGGTCATGGTCTTATTTCCATCAAAATATGAGCATAAAGGTGGCTGAAAATCATATAAAAAATCAAAGTGATCAAAAGGATATGCACCACAACTCCCAAAGTATGATTGGAAATCATGATTATACTGCAAAAATGCATCTTGGTATGGATAAGACCCATCTACATTCATATCATCATCAGGATTCCGAATACCTAGATCATCCAAGTATGAAGAATGATTCTTTGAAGAAGACAACTCAACGCTCTTCATTTAAAAAATACCCTCGATGTTGTAAATGGTATCTCCATCAAAAGTGAAACAACCCATGTCCAATATACACCTTCCAACATGTATGAAATGATTGATGTGTTGATCAATTGTATCTAAGGGTTTCTACATAAGTTTACTTGTATCAAGGGAACTGATGATTTCTTTGTAAGTCTTGACAACTTCATCTTCCTCAATGGACACCAATGTCTCGTCTAAGTCTTCAGCGTGAGAAACTTCATCAGGATATTCTTGGTAACTTTCTTCACAAACATGTTCTTCAAGATTCTCTTCATATATAGGGAATTATCTTTAGTAAGAGGTGCTTTATAAAGTTTTTCTTTAGCATGTTCTTAGAATAATTCCATTATAAGATTCATCATATACTTAACAGCTTCATCAACAAATTTTTTCGCTTCCATCTGTAAAAATGTCCCCTCGAGACATGGTAAATTCTGGGCAAGGGTTCATCCCATGGTGCTATAATTCCATTGTCTAAAATGACACCTCAATGGAATCTCCAAATGATCTCAAGGCTCATCAAATATGGAGAGGGTATCTTCCCTTAATGGAGTCGCTAGATAAACTTGTATGAAGTTCATCAAAAATGAAGAAAAAGGGAACTTTCCTCAATGGATTTTCCACATGATCCAAAAATCCTTAGACACCACTTATTCCTTTAAAAATAGACATATATTATCTAACCCGATTCAAAATTAATTCTTGATTGTATAGGGGTTATTTGTAGAAAAATGATGATGTGCTTCTTATCCAAAACATCATAAACTGATGATTAATTTACATATTATTGAGATGACACGACAGAAAATAAAAGAACTCAAATTACACATATGGATGACATAATTCACTTCATCTTCAAGTATCTTCATATAGTATGAATGTTATCCATCATCTCAAAATATTGAATTACATTACAACATGGGATTACAAAAATCCAATTTAATAGACTCTCTCACATTCCACTATTCAAAACAAGAAAATGATTTCACCATTAGAATCCTTGCGAAATTATGAGAAATTCAAGTATAAATTCGACCAAATTATGAATTGGCTCAACTACACCCTCTTTACATGACAAACGATGCACTATGGCACTAATTAATGGGAATCTAGACTAAGACTTTTACAAATTACCTCTTGTCATAAAATAGACCTCAAATTCATAGTCCTTGCGAAAAGTCGTGACAAATGAGTATAACATTTCCTAGGTGCACTCCTTATACCTCATGGAATGCATATCGAGACACACCATACTTGGAATTTTATCTTGCACGCAAATATATCCATCCATAAAGTACCTCCTCCTTGAGATATGTGCCACCTTGAGGTCTATGCCCACAGTCTATGTGCACATTAGAGTGCATGTCAAAAAATTGAAAATCGTGCCCAATATATAGGTCGTGGGCTTAAACTTCTTGTCTGAATTAATAGGAAAATGATTTAATGATTAGTTGGGGAATCCCGTAATAAGGGATTCCATTGGAATATTGGTTAGGCCTCCGGAATATAACCTGAAGGTTTTGGGTTCGATCCTCCACTATGTGTGTTCATTGGGTTTTGTTTTATATGGTTATATAATCATAAAATATATATACATACATATGATTTAAATCCCCGTGAGTTACGAACCATAGTTATATTACATTGCATGTGATCATATGATAATATGTGGGTCGAGGGATTAGGTGCTCGTCCCTTTTTAGCAGTCGGATAACCTTTTTACAAGGTTAAATACAATTTGCAACATATATGGGTAAGCACTAAAGTGGTGGCGCGATGGTAACGAAGGCTTTGGTAAGGCCTTCGGAGGTCACAGGTTCGATCCTCCCAACTCGAAACATAATTTTACATAACCTTAACCATAATGACCAATGGGAGGTTGCCATGTGCCAACCTCTCATTGGTCTATCCTTTCCATGTGTCTACAAATAATTAGTCCATGTAACATGCATGATTGCCACATCACTTTTCCAGTCAATTTACGATCATGCCACATGGTCCCTTATGGTGTGGCCATGTCATATTCGTACAGTTGTACAGTCATGACACATGTCACCCTTGCAGTGGTGACAGGTGTCACCTTGACCCCTTTGACTTTTAATTTTGACCTGGTCAACTTGAACTTTGACCAACCATAACTTTTGCATACAAAATTTGTTTGAGGCGATTTTTGCATTTTTGGAAAGATATCACCAAGCACTATGTATCAAAGAATTTTTTTATAGAATTTGGGACGATTGAATTTTGATATTTTATGGACCCTCTTGGACCTCTGTGAGCATCCCTATGTCCTCTTGGATCAGACCTTCTCAATGAATAAATTTTGGACCTCCAAAAGTATAGATATCCAACAAATTTGTGATGATAACTCTAACTCACTATTCTATCTTATTGAAATGTTCTTATCCAAAAAATTAGTGATGAAGCTTCTTTACTCTTCCATCTTGCTGAATATTTTGAAACTCAGTCTTCATATTGGATTGTAGGTATTAGATAATTTTACTTTTCTCTGCTTCTGAAATATGGCTCTGACTCTGGCCTTTGACACTATCGCTAATATAAAATATAGCTCTGGATCTGGCTCATAGATTCCCTAATAAAAAAATTATTTTTCACTGAATCTTTGCAATACCTATATCCTGTATTCAAAATCCACTCCCATCTCCTTTTCTACTAAAAATAGTCTATCTCGGCCAATATGAAACAAAGTCAAATGCTAATCTACGCCTTTCTCTTTTGGACTCATTCTTCCTGTACTGATGATGTATATGTAGGAGTCTCAGAATGAACTCCTTGTCCATTAATTTCCTACCTTGATCATATGTACTTCACATGCTTCTGTTCAAGGTATATATCTACACAAACATGACATAGTATTTTGAAGATTCTTGGAGCCCACATATTTATGCCTCTTATAAGAGGATTATTTCTCCTTTTCCATCTCTAGAAAGTTTTGCATCACTTTGATGCTCGTTCTGCTTCCAATATACATGTTCCAAATGATTGCATGATCCAGGAAGATAGCAGTGGCCACCCACCTTTTTGAACTGGCTCAAAACAATTTTCTAGCAATTTTGGTAATTTACTATTTTTAGCAGTCTTTAACTTCTGAGGCCATTTTGAGGGCCTAAATGAATGTTTTTTGGGATAGATATTCTCAATGATAGCCAAAGGCTCTCATTCATCCCCCTAAATGAATCTCCTCGACGATCCCTTTCCAACGAGCTATCGTGCACCCCAAACGGAGATTGTATGCCAAAGTTACGCCCCTAAGAAGTTGATACACCAAACTACCCAAAATGGGGTCCACAAAACTATTGGATTTTCATCTTCCGGGGTTAGGGTTTTGGATTTTCTTTATGATAGAAAGGCCTTTGGAGCCTCATTTTAAAATCATCTTCTTTTAAATGCGAGTAGTGGACACATCTCTTCTCAGAGATAAGATGCCACCATTCTAGCGAGTCTTTCACTCTGTATTTTTACAGTCTTTGTACATTTTCGCTCATTAATAGAAAATTGTGTATTATTGTATATATGTGCTTATGGTTGCATCTATGATACATTTCTGTTACAATATTGGATATCCGAGATATCTCTGTACATTTCTTTATTATATCTTCGCACTCATTTCATGCCAGAAATAATCCGGATTAGTGGTATCAGAGCAGGCTTCTCTTGATCATTTTTGAGTGCATGTCCTCGACGAGGTCTGAGTATAGAAAGTTGGGTCTCGATCTTGTCTCTCTTGAAGACAATCACTCTCACATGTCCAATAAACCCTCCATGGTGGAAGAAAATAAAAACGACAGGGCATATGATTATATTAATTTGTTACTTGAGTAAGCTCTCACACAACAGAGAGACAAAATGATGGAGAATTTTCCCCACATCCTTCAATGCCCGCCAATAACAAAATGCGCGTATTCATCAATCAACTACTTTGGAAGTACCTCTCCTTTCAAGGTACAAGTTAATTTTGATATTCCCATATTTGAAGGACAGATAGATGTGGATTCCTTAGAAAAATGGTTAAATATGCTAGAAGGTTATTTCTCTGTTCATAATTTTTCCAACAGGGAAATGATCACCTTTGCACTCCTTAAGGATATCCCCCATGTCAAAAATTGGTGGGAAACTTACTGGGGGAAAATTTCCATAGAGGATTCTAGAATATATGGGGTCGAGCCCACTTGGGATTGTTTTGTGGATGTGGTAAATGAACAATATTACCCTATTGGCACTATGAGGACTAGTACCTGAGATGGAACACACTGCAGAAAGAGAGGGGCCAAGAATCTCCAGAGTTCATCAATACCTTGCGCACCAAGTTAGGTATCAAAGAGTCTGAATGAAATTTGGTTTGGAAATGTCGTGGGGCTCTACACAGATACATCTAAATTGAAATGGATTTTTTGGACATCTCATCACTCGGTGTTGCTTATCAATATGCTGTTAAAATTGAGCATAAATTTAAGCACCAGAACAAATGGGAGTTTGGGTTTGCAAATATGCAACAACCAAAGTATGATAAAGATGGCCCTAACAAACAGTCTCCTAAAAACTAGTCCAAGCCATAGGAAAAGAAGGGTCACGGGAAGACAAAGAAGGACACTGGAAAATGGTGCGATTTCCACAAAATCCCCTGGCACAACACCGATGAATGTCGCTCAAAACAGTCATTGGTGGTCGAGATCAAAGACAAGGAGATGAACCCTAATTCAGAATATGATTTTGAAAATACTGGTAAAAGAAAGATCATCGACGCAAACCCCACTACTATTGTCATGACCAAAACATTTCAACCATAAGAACCAATAGATCCTGAAGAGGGGGAGTGCCTTTTTCAGTCACAGATGTGGGTGAAGGGGACCCTGCTACATTTTATTGTTGATAGTGGAACCTAGAAGAACCTCATCTCAGCAGAGGTTGTTGGCATAGGGGTAGACCTAGGGTTCAACTCTAATAGCACACCAACAAGACCTAACTATTGGCCCTTTCAAAAACACCTGCAAAGCAAATGCAGTCTCACCCGAAGTAGCAATAGGGGGTTGCAGGACACAAGTGTCTACAACCAGAGTAAATGCAAGTGGGATTAAGGCAATCATGCATGGAGATTATATTATTCTATCCCAAACATAAACCTACCTCACATAGTTATATATTAAATATATCATATTAATGCATCATTAGGGGAGAAGAGTGAAGAACACAACATCAATCGCACACAACAACATGATATACATGGTTCACCCTCTCCCTAGGGATATGTCCACAGAACTGTGCTTTATAATATATTAGGTGAAAGATTACAGTTCTATATGCACTCTTAGCTTACAGATCCCTCTCCTTCTCTCTTTTCTCTATCTCCCTTCCCTGTGCACCCAACTGCAGGGTTGATCTTCGCACCCAGCTGAATATCTTACAACACAGACTTCCCTCTCCACTCAATACTTCTCTCTCGAAAATAACAACAATCAGTCATCATCACATAATCAAACCCATATCAGGTCCTCTTCACCTTTATTTATACATTACAATAGCTCATCGATAGCCTTAGGCCGAAGCCTAGGTGTCCCCCTCGATACCTAAACCCTAGGTATCTAAAACCCTAGGTCAACTTGACCCACTTTTAAGGGCTTCACCAGCTTGTATTTCCTTCTTTCCTATAAGGTGCTCCAAAGAATCTACCAGTGGATTTTTTTTCTTGTTGAGTTGTCCATGATCTATCTTCCTTGCTAATTTGTCTTCCTCGATCTCCTCATCCAACGAATTTCTTTCTCTTACTTTGCTCCATCTTTTCTGCTCTTTTTATCAATTCGGCCTAGTATCATTCACTGTGTCATCTGTGCAGTTTGAATTTTGTATTTTCTTCCTTAATCTTTGCTTACTTCTAGAACCAAGGGCCAAGAGGCCCCCTATTGGAAGATTGTCTGTTGTCATTGATGTCAACCCTAGTCATGGTTTTTGGGCCGCAAGATTGATAAAGGTATTTGGACATGAAGGAGAATGCAAATGCATATACAACACCCATGAATGGATAGTATACATCATGTTGTTTCCGGTGGTATGTGGCACATCATGTGGATCCTCATGGTTGAGGAGAAATGAATTTTTGAAGATGACAAAGTGAATTGAAGAGGGAAGTACATGTAGGCCCTGAAGATAATTAAAGAAAATAATTACAAAATAAGAAAGTGTCAAGTCGACCCTAATGTTAAAATGAAGTGACATAAATGGTATACATAAATATCACTATACATTCATTTTGATACAAGTCAAATTTCAGAGGTAATAAGAAGAAAAGAAGGCCGAATTTCAAGGGAGTATGAAGTCTTTTGGTTATGTGTTCTAAGGTATGTTATTTTCAGGTCATATTACCATTTTTTCTATAAATTTTTTTCTAGAAAGATACAGAGAGTGAAATAACTATGGTATTGATAAGACATATCAATGTACCTCTGGTAAAAATTTCAGCTCTTGATTCGCTATAATTATGGAGATACACTCTGTGGAAAATAGGGTTTGTGACTAGTCCTGAAGCTAGTCAATAAATAGGTCTTCCAGGTAAAACAAACATAACTTCTTCATAGAGAATCCAAATGAAGTGGGACAAATTTAATTGGAAAGATTATAGAATTTAGTTTCTTGTGTGCAAGTTTTAGAATCAGATGTTAATTATTGAGCGTGGGGAATTCTGTGCAAGTTCACTCTCCTGAATAGAATGGAATTGAATAAAGTCTACAATTATTTCTATAACCTCTTTTTGGGGAGGATTCAAGGAGTAAAAATTGGAGGAGTTTCAGATAATGCATTGAGTAATATTATTTACAGGATCAGAGTACTCCAAGAATTGAAGAAGTCTCATGAAGCATTATCAGGTTCTATGTGA
>SNQJ01S0049745.1:71903-91440 GCA_010110895.2 Picea sitchensis | reverse complement strand
TAAATACACCTCACTTGCTCATTGAGAGACAAGTTTCAGAATTGCAGTTGGAGAAGAAAGAGAGAGAGTGGCGCATCTTTGGGAGATGATCTTTTGTATTAGCTTGAGTTATCTCTTGGCATTGTATTGGCTATCTATAATAAAGAAGTTTTGCTGGGTTTTCTTCCCCTAGAGGGTTTCCCAGGATAAATACTGTGTCTCTTGTGATTGTGTATTTCTCAGCGATCTTGTATTATGCTATTGTTATCTATTGAAATGGAAAGAACTATAATAATGGCTTAAACATTAACAACCGGAAGGTGGCTACAACCACCTGTCCTTTTCCCGTCCAACCGCCTTGAAGAAGAAGTAGAATGATGGAACCACTGTCACACTATCACTGTGAGATATATCGCTGTAAACCTGTACCAATAAACCTGAACCATGCATCAACTTGTATATCAACATGTAATCAACCTGTACCATAAACAAGTGAATCAACCATGCACCAACCTGTACCAAACAACCTGTAATCAACCTATACCATAAACAAGTGCATCCAACCATGTACCAAGTATGTACCAATCATGTGTCAACTACCCATCAACTATGATCATCAATATGTACCAACATGATCAACTATACACCTCATGTATGTGCCAACTCATCAACTACTTGTCTCAACCATGTACCCAACATGTACCTCAACCAAAATTCCTCATCAATTTCATCATCCAAATATGATTTGTAATTCTGTAATAGATTTTGTGTATATGATCACATACTTGCAAACTTTACTTAACTTTAACAACAAGAGACTAACATTTTTATCAAATTTTTCTTTAGTCTCACATGACTAGTTTTGGATTAGTCAACAACCCTAACTTGAAATAATCATAACTATGTAAATGTAATGAATAAAGCTCTAAAAATGATGCACAATGTTTTTCAGTGTGTTTTATGCAATTCCTTCAGGTGTCACTACTTGGAACCTCTCAGAAAATGAATTATAGCGAAAATGACATACCTTGTTGAATTCTGTTTTATTCTAGAGAGCGACCTTGTAGAGTGTGCTCCGCACAGAATATTTGTTGAATGGATCTGAAAATGTTACACAGAATACTACTGATTGTACTCTAACCAACACATTTGGTCTTACTGAATTTGGATCTGTTATGAAAAAGTTATGACATTTTTACCCAAAACACATGTTTTAGACTAGTTTCAGGACTAGCCCCAAACCCTATTTTCCACGTAGTGTAACTCCAAAAATACGACGACCCACAAGATGAATTTTTTTACCACAAATACTTGGATATGTTTCTTCAATGACATATCAATTTCACGGTCTGAATCATTCTAGAAAAAAAGTTATTGTGAAAATGGTGAGATGCCCTGTAAATAACATATCTTAGAAAACATCATCAAAATAATTTATCCTCCCTTGAATTCCGACTTTCTTTTCCCCACCTTCCCTTTGAAACTCGGCTTAGATATCCTTTGGTTACCTCAGACACCTATAGATATTCAATATGCTCAAGTGTGATTTAAAATGAGAGAACCTTGCCTCTTATTTATACTCTCCAAGTAGCTTCCTTAAAAACATATTCTAGGTCACTTTGCCCACTTTCCTTATTTTAGGGTTAACCCACTTCTAATTTCTCCATTAAATTTATTATTTAAATAATTTTTTTTGTATTCACTTTGAATTATAATACAGTTATCACTTCACTTTATTATTTACCACTTTGACTACTTTGACCTTTTGGGGCTTCTAAATGACATATGAGGGTCCTCCAACTTTGTAAGGCCATAACTCTCAAATCGTGAGGAGTTATGTGATGTTCCACATACCACCAGAAATGACATGACATGTACTATCCATATAGAATAGTATTACCTGCAAATATACCAAAACTCGTACCATTATCCATAAGACAAACTTGGGTCCATTACTCAAACATTGGTTCTCCAACTTCTCATGGCCATAACTCTCTAACCGTGAGAAGTTATGTGACGTTCCACGTACCATCGAAAATGGCACGACAAGAACTATCCATATAGGATAGTTTCAATGACAAATTCACTAACCTTCATCTCATTATTCCACAAATAAGCATGGGTTCTCTGACCATACTTCTAGGATAAATCAATTCACAAAGCGTTTCCCTGTGAGGGATTTCACCATAAGGGGACCACTTTGGAGTTCATCCATTTGTACTTATTATCAACCATGACAAGACAATAATGAATCATCTTTACATCAAACAAACTTGAGTCCATTACCCCTACCTTTGTGCTACCGGGCTTTCTTCAAGGGTTGATATCAATGCCAACCAACTTTAATCAACAATCTCCTCCTTAGGCATTGATGACAACACTTTGATGCAAAACTGAAATTATGCCATGCAATACTGAAGTAATATCACTCATGCTCCCCCTGGAAACATGCCTCTGTCCTCTGCATCTCTATTACCATTGCTCTCCCTGGAACCATGCCTCTGTCCTATGCATCTCTGATGAATCTCTCCCCCTTTGTATCAATGACAAATGTATCTTTCCATCTGGGGCTGCTCCCTTTGACCGAACTGTCCTCTTTATGGTGCTTCCTTGTGTACATCTAAGACATATAAGATAACCATTAAAAAACATTCATTTTGGAGTAGAAATAACTCTGAGTCTTTGGTGAAGATACTCAAAGGCCTCCAGTGGAAGTGGTTTTGTAAAGATGTTCGCCACTTGTTCTTTTGTGCCCACATACTCAACTCTGATGTTCTTTTCTGCAACCTGTTCCCGTAGAAAGTGATACTTGATTGGAACGTGCTTTGTCTTGGAGTGCATCACCTGGTTCTTTGAGATACCGATGTCGTTTGTATTATCACAATAGATTGGAACATGCTCATCATACTCAACCTGTATATCTGTCAAAGTTTGTTTCATCCAAAGAACCTGTGCAACACACCCTCTACAAAGACACCCGTAAATGAGACACTACAACCCCTTGTATGTCATGAGCTCCATGCCCAAAAGTCTTCGCCACATCCATGACACCTCATTCACATGACTTAGAGGGAGGTCCCCTTGGGAAACATCTCTAAACTTGAGGCACAATTCACCCAATAGGTTGTTTTGTCAACCCTCCCATATCTAAACTTGGCAAATTGGATAGGGTCTTTGAGAATTGGTTTATTTTGATGAGGCGGTTTGGATGTACATGCTTACATGGCTCTTTTATTGATTTGTTTTACTCATCATGATGCGTTTGACTTGAGATCCTTGGAGGGCATATCCATTTGTCATTGCAAGACCCAACTGGTAGACAATTTTGGAAGAACAAGCCTAGCTTGGGCTTCCATGGGGCTTGAAACCCACATGTTGGATACCAAGGGCCCACATGCTAGATGATGAAGACATGCCTTTGGAGGCCTAAAAGACATCATGGAGGACCTAACCTAGCCCCTACCACCCAAACAATTTTCCTAATAAAGCTAAAACGTCACCCTTGAGGGCTTGACGTCATAGTAGGGCTAGGGTTTGGTGGTGGTTGAGGACACTTTGCACGTTTTGAAGGAAGGAAGCCATGGATCATGGAGGAGAGGCTTGGATCAAAGACAATTGGCCTTTGGAGGCCTCTCTCACCCATCTCCCACTCCAACGACTTGCAAAAGTGCCAAAACATCACCCTAGAGGGATGAAGTCTTACTTTAGGGTTTTACTTATGTGCAAAAAGTATGAATTAAATAATAATATTTGTGTAAAGGGGCAAAATAAGGGTTGTTGTCCCCTTATTTTGTGGTTTACCCTAAATTATGTGGACAAACTATGTTTAAAACATTTTGTATAAATAGAGATCATTTGTATCTCATTTTCACATAACTCTCCTTTGTGAGAGAGACTCCTTGGCTGAAATTTGCTCTCTTGTAATGGTTTATCTTTGGATATTGGATGGATGATGATGCACTATCTCTTGTGGAGGCTTATTTCTTGCTTTATTGTGGATTTTCTTAGTCAAAAGGAGGTTTATCTTATTAATGCTTGGACTAGGTAAGGAATCTCTTTTGTTATTGCTTCTTTTCTTGGTTGCAAGGTCAATTTGCCAAGATTTTGGGGAGTACAAGGGCATACAATCCCACTAAGCCCATCATTTTGTCTTGAAATAACTTGTTGCATAAAGGAATACTATGAGGAGTAAAAGGGTTTACACCCTCCTAGGGTTTTTCGTAGCTAGTTTAGCGTGCCTTACACTCCCAAGGAAGTAGCTCAACTAGCTCTTTAAATTTTATGACTCCACACCCCAATAACTAAAGACACTAATCTCCTTGCATTGGAGAAACAAAATCATTGCATTGTGATACATGAGTCTAAGTTGGAATCTATTCTATGCGCTTAAAGCTCACTAAGGCCTCTGAGGCATTTTGTTTTGTCAAGGACTTCTTGTTGCTGTAATAAAACAAATCTACAACGACTATGGACACAACAAACCCTAAACAAATCTCTAAATAACTCATAGTTCAACCGTAAAAAAATGCTAATAATTTACCCCTATAATCTACTAGTCTCAATGCATCTTTAGGGTGGATTACTTGTCATTTTTGGTGGCTGAGTTTTTTGCTGTAACAACTTGTTTTCTACAGCCATAAGACTGCAAATATATTTCTGCAATACTTGTCTATAACAACCTTACATTGATGCGAAAGTATTATGCTTTTACACTTGAGTTGTACTAGTGTTTTGCTAACTTTTCGCTTGCATCATTTGATAGACTTTTAGCATTTTTTTAGCAACTCTAACAATCTTTCTTTTGTTGATATATATCTCTGTTTACTGCTGCAAGTAGGAACAACAAGCTTAACTTGCTTGTACACCTAATATATTGCATGCATACTTGGCTTTTCTTGTGTCTCGGGAAGGTACAATCACCCTTTGCAGGTACTCATACTTTTTGGAAACCATTGGCCACCACTGCGACGTGCCATCAAAACCATTTTACACATAGCAACTTGCCCTATAGGGGCATCCATCTCACCATCTCAATTTTCGTCTCATTCCCCCCTAAGTTCACTGAGATTCCCCCCTTGAGGTGATCACTTCACCTCTAAAGTAACGTGAATACTTATCTAAGATGACAGTGGGTAGGTGTTCTCTTAGTTGTCGCCATGTTGTGGTTTGGGTTGGGCTTTTCCCAACCTACAATTTGTGCGATAACATGCCTCAACTCATAAATTAAAAATAATGGGAAACAAATGAATTATCTATGATACTTGCCTTATTGTAGTCATCTTTGTTCGGGAAAGTTTATCAATATCTTTGTTTCTTGTCAAGGTAACAAAGTGGGGGAAAAATGTATGCAAAGCTGCTATAAGATAGCACTAACAATGTCGTCTAGATTTAAGAGAATAATTTTAACCTATGACATAGTGGTGGGGTTTTCAGTACTTCTGGAAGCCTTTACTACGAGGTATTTAGATTGATGTAATGAGTGTTCATGAGTATTGTCAATTGGGTTTTTGGATGGTTATGCTTTGCTGTACAGTTTCACTAATATGGTGAAGAGAGGTGAACCAAACTAGTATGGAAGACCACGTCTATTAAAACAAAGATGGATTGAGGTGATGCAAAGGTGAAGTGGAGTGACGAGATAAACCAAAGATGTACAAAGACCAAAGGTACAAAGAGGGCCTAGAGTTTTATAATATTGTTATGCCAATCTTGGTACGAATTGTAATAATAATTATATTAGTTCAAAAGAGGGCATGAATATGATATAATTTCTCAGCCCTGTTTCTTTGTACCATTCACCATTGATATATATTATATAAAAATATATGAGATATTTATGTGTAATTTCATTGGCAAGTGCTTCCAAATACGGTCTTATGACCCATCGTGGTCATTCTGATCATAATTGGTGCAAGAGGTTTTTAATTTTTGGATTCCTAGCAGGAGACAAGTGCAGTGCACATCTTATGAGGACCTCTTCTTGTATCCATGACAAAAAAAGATAAAGGCAATACAAAAGATTATTAATTTAACATAATTAATAAATACATGTCATATTATGATATGCTATAGATATTTTATAGACAAGGGATGTTTAGTGGTGAGTCCTTGCATTCTAAGTTGCAAGGTAGTAAGGATGTGTATATGTAATACTTACATCCAAGGCTGTAGTTGTATGAAGTAAATGAAAACAAATTGGTTTGGTCCCATGTGTTGCATCATATGCTACAAATGTTAGAAACTTTGCTAGTATCAATCAATTATTAAACTCAACCTAGAAATAGAAGTAGACAATGCAACAAAGTAATATTAATGTTACACGAGGACATACCCTTTGGTGGGGGGTGCGTCACCCATACATTTCACATTTTCGAGATGAGGAAACTTAGTTGGGGGTGCTTTTCTACATCCCCCATTTAGGGACACTTGGGGAGACACATAGGGGAATTTTTCCCTAAAAATGGGGGGTGTTTCCCTTTTGTGGTGTTGCCTTTTTGAAAAAGGGGGATGTAGGACGCCCCGTTACACTTTTTGCCTAAGCTTTAAGAAAATAAATAGGAAAAAGAGAGAACAAAAAAAATAAAAACCCTAAAGCAAATATGAATATTTCATGTTTATGATTTGTTATTGTTTTTCCTATATTTAAATTTTGTGTTTTTGGAATTTCGGATGGGGTCCCTATTACCCCCCCACGCCTAGGGGTAATTGGAGGAGATCATGTCTCAAGGCCCGCAATGGAGAACATGATCTACACCATGATGATGATGATAAACATGTCCAAAAATGGTAGCCCAACAACCCCCTTGATTTGCCTCCCAACACAGATCAACCAAGGCTTGTCCCATTCAAGCAACCCATGGTATGGGGCACGGTAAGCGAACATCACCATGATGTATGGTTAGTCCCGTTTTCATGCGAGGTGTTGTGTTTAATTTATAGGGCATGTGGACAAGGATCACTGGTTGAAGTTGAATAATGGATCACTTGTTTGAGAAATTGTCTTGGTTTCCTTGTTTCATCTTGGTGGTCAACTTATGTGCCCTAGTCCTCTGTTATCACAACCCAGGGAAAGGGGTAATATTGGGGGGCCCTCCCAAGGGTAACATTTTTCTCTCGACCATACTTAACATTTTCCATCATAAAACCTTTGACATATCCTAAACTTCGATTATGGCCCATGCTCTCATGAGAAAGGGGTTGATGGCCCAAAGGTAGATTGCAGCTGCTATAAAAGAATAAGAAAATGATGCTATAAAAAAAGTGAACATAGAAAATAAGGACCAACAAAAGCTGGTCCAACTTGAGCTATACTCATTCAATGCTTGCCTTGGTCCCAAAAAAGTAATTCTAAATCTTGGATACCCACAAAGGGGGATCCTCAAAGCAAATTATAAGTGAAAGCAGGGATTGGAAAGATGGCTAATAAAGGGGTTTGGACAAAGGTGGCACACAAATATTGGGTAACTCAAAAGCAAGCGCACCCTCAACAAAAGAGCTCATAGAGATGGACACCATAAGCCATGAAGGAAGCTCTGAACCATAACATCTTCACAGTTACTCTTGATGGGTTTTTACTTTATGTTGTGGAATCTGTTGGAACTGATTGTTTGTGTGATCTCCAAGAGACAATTGTTGATCCAACACTCGTGAGATAGCTTGAAGTTGATACTCATTTTTTTTTATCCCCATCAAAGTCTGAATTAGAATATTCGATCAAGTTGAAATCATCCACCTTAGAGTCCCTGAGTCTAAAATCTTGAGTTCCTTTCAAGTATTTCAGAACTCTTTTTGTAGCAAACTGATGTCCTTTGCAAGGATTTTGCATGAAACTGGAAAGAATCCCAACAACAAATGAAATGTTTGGTTTGGTGGTAGTAAGACAGATAAGACCTCCCACACGTTGTCTATACTTGGTTGCATCCTCAAATTCATTCCCTTCTTTTGATGCGAGTTTCAAATTTTGTTCCATTGGAGTAGAAACAAGATTCCACTTAGCCATGCCAAACTTGTTCAACAGTTCTCCAATGTACTTCTTCTAGGAGATGAATATGTACTTTGGATTTTGAATCACTTCAACTCCCAAGAAGTAGTGAAGATGTCCATAATCTTTCATCTCGAAGCTTTTCTTCAACTCTTTCTTTATGGATGCATTGTAGTTCTCATTTTTCCTTGTTATGAACAAAGCATCTACATATACTACAAGATACACAACCATTTTTCTAACTTTCTTGACAAACAAAGTAGCATCGTCAAGATTGACATGCTTGAAATTTAATTTCAGAAGATGCTCAGTTAAATTTTCATACCATGCTCACGGTGCTTGTTTCAAGCCATATAAGGATTTGATGAGATTGCATACCATATGTTTTTGTCCCTTCACAACAAAGCCTTTTGATAGAGACATGAACACATTCTCTTTCAAGTCTCCATTCAAGAAGAAAGTCTTCACATCCATTTGATGAATTTTCCATCCATTTTGTGTTGCGATGGAAAATAGAGTGGGGATGGAAGCCCATTTTGCCATGGGGAAAATGTCTCCTCATAATTAACACCTTTATGTGAAAATCCTTTTGCCACGAGTCTTTCTTTGTGCTTGTCAAGTGAGGCATCTAATCTATACTTGTTCTTGAATACCCACTTGTAGCCAATCAGTTTGGTTCCATTATGAGGGTCCACCAACTTCCATGTCCCATTCTTGATGAGAGCATCATATTCCTTTTGCATGGATTCTTTCCATTCATCATGAGAAGGTGACTGGTATCTCTAGGCCTATGTTCGAAATCGTGGGTTTGAGGAAACCCATTTTTTAAGTTTTTGTGTTGCATTTGAGCCATTATATTATGCTTTCATAGTAGGCCATAAAGATATTTTGTGGGATGATTTGAGCATCTGAAGAGGGCTTGTTTCTGTACTCATTATGAGTGAAATAGGGACAATATATCTATTTTTTCATTCATTATGTGTTACAAGGTTGCTGATTGAATAAACAATTCTACAAGACAATGCATTCTCTCATCTCCATTGTCGGTGTGGTGCTAGTCAACAAGGAAAACAACATAGTATGGTATAAGAAGATCAAGAGCACACTGATCTTCAGTGGTCTATGGAAAGGAATATGCGCAACACCAGTAGTACCTTAGAGCAGTAAAATCACTGAAGAAGAAGCCTCAAAATTAAAGACGAAGAGTAGTAGATCTAGTAGAAAACCAACCATTTCGACCTGAAACAAAGAATGTGAAATATGGGAAGAGAAAGACCAGAAAGCATATGCTGTGATCTCTGCTACAGTAAGTGAGGAGGTGAACCATCATATTGCTTCCATTAGTGATTCTTATGGTGCCTTGAAAATATTGAATGAATTGTATGATACACATTCTGAACTAGAATTCATACAAATAATGTTAAAGCTCTTCAACCTAGAGTTGAAGAATGAAGATCCTTGTTGGCATGTTTACAAGTAGAATGTGCTTGTCATTGATGGAAATAGCAACGATGGAAAACATGGAAGCAAAGACGAGACCTTTCAACAATAGAGACGATGGAAAACAAGAACAACGAAGACGAGACCCGCAAGAGAAGGTTCGGAGGCCGAAACCTTTGAATACTTCGAAAATATTCTAAGTCGGAAGAAATCGTAAGCTCAGGAGGAGGAGTGACAGTAGCCATCGGATCAGAGTCCAGAAAAGAGGAGCATGCAGAGGAGGAGAATAGACCCTAGTCGTCAGACCTGAATGCGAGGACCAACAACCGTTGGATCCAGAAATCAGGAAATCAACAATCGGGAGTCTGGAGCATGAAGCAAGCTGTTTTCCAAAGTTGCGAAACGTGAACTTCCAATTCGCGAGAGAAGATCTAGACCGTTAGATCGTGGGGAGTTGTGAGTCATTGATCTGACGCTCATAAATATCGGGAAGGCAGAAGGCAAATACCCGAGGAGCTGGGAGCCGCAACAATCCTGGCCGTCCATTGAGGCAGGACACGTGGCGAGAGATCAACATTGCGCTGATTCTCAAATCGGGAAATCAGAGATAGGAGAAGCGAAAACTCGTGAAGTCAAAGTTCACGAAGGTGATCACAGCCATTGATCGAGGAATGTTGTGGATCGTTGATCTGGCTCGAAAAAGTCCAGAGAGCCGAAGAGTCGGAGTAAATTTCAACCGTTAGATCCAGAGGGTTACATGGCGACGGATCGTGAGCTCCGGAGAAATCACTTCGAGAATTTTCAATTTGATATTTGAAATTCTCGAAGCCCAGAGAGCTGGAGAACCGAAATAAATTCTCAACCGTCGGATCATCCGAAGTAAATCTCAGTCTTCAGATCATCCGAAAAACATCTCAAGCATCAGATCGTCCGAAGTGAATCTGGTCGTCTGATCCAGAGTGTCAGTTTGAGATTTGAAATTGTCGAACGCCGAAGTCCCGGAGCGGAGGATAGTCGTTGGATTAAGGAGGACAGGTGTCTGCAGATCATCAACTCTGGAAGATTGGCGTACAGAGGAACGCAAGGTTTAATATTTGAAACTCCCGGAGCCCGGACCACGAAGTAAATCATAGCCGTTGATTTAGGAAGGTTAGATCTGATCCGCAGAACTTGAAAGGATATATCTGAACCCTCAGATTTAGGAGCATCGTCAAGATCGTGAGATCGACGGTCCTGTCTCATTGTAGGGATTGAAGGTGTGCGAACTTTAAAAAGTTGAAGGCGGTCCGCAATCGAAACCATGGTTTTGGAGAAAGGACATGTAGAGATTTGTAGTGAATTGCGGGGCGAAAAGTAAGTTTCCCTCAAACCACCTTTGGTCGCCCTCGTAATCGCATGGTCATATGAGAGCATCGACCAAGGTCACATCAGCGAAAGATTGAGGAAGTAGCTAGCGCTGCTAGGATCCACATCAGAGGTTACGCATTGAAAAAATCAAAAAGCATTTGCGTGTATAATGCAACGACGCTGATCAAACCGAATCTGATCGAAGGGTTGTTGTTTCACATCGTGGTTTCTTGATCAATTACGATTCAATTACACTAACTGAATCATTGTTTTGGGGCATTGGAATCATTGTTCTTGAGTGGTTGAATCATTTCTCCTGAGCGTTAGAATCATGATTCCTGAGCGTTTTTTAGATTCCCGACTTGAGCGTTGGAGATGCGGAGTGTAACGGATGATGAGAGCAGGAATAAAATAAAAATGTCGTGATATAGAGACACTGTTGTTTCTCTGTAAAAATTAGTCGAATTGTAAGCAATGAATATTACAGCATGAACTGAGGGAGAAAATACAAAGATGAAGAACATAAGATGGACATAGTAGAAATGGAGAAAACAACAGACTGTACAAGAACTTAAGTGCAAGAAGACGTGAGCAGGATGACACTGATGCAGGCAGAGTAGATCAGTGTAGAAAAACAATGATGAGACTGGTAAGCCATTGATCAATACTGTATCACTGTAATAAATTTCAGCAAACAAATATTTATAATAAGGGAGGTATGGTGGTGCTAGGGAGGACTGTTGTCCTCAGAGTTTCAAGTGGGTGCTTGAACACAAGGAGTTGTAGCTTCCATCTGGTTGCATCCAGAAAAACCAGGGTGGTAGGGTGGTGCAAGGGAGAACCATTGTTCTCTTTTATACAGGTTGGTGCCTGTGTGACTGGAAGTTGGTGCTGGAACACTTAGGGAGTTGGTGCTTTCTTCTAGTGGGTGCTAGAGAAACCAGAGAGTTGGTGCTCTCAGCAAGTTGCAACTTGTTAAAGAAGAGGTTGTGGCCTCATTTTGAGTTGGTGCTCAAAGAAAGATGATGTACAAAACTTAAAAGACTGCCTATCATTCAAAGAAGAAAATATTTTTGTTAGAATGTGCTCGTTTTACCATAGACAATATCACTATTGTCACCCAACCATAGGTTGAAGCCACCCTCCAAGCACCTTAACCTTGACAGAGAATCATTCCGGAAGCAAACCCTAAGCTAGATAACCAAACAAAGGGTAACACACCTTTCTCCAAGGATAATGCACCAAACAAGAGTTGATTAGATAGTCCAAACCATAGCCAAGAGATAGTCCAAGTCAAAACAAAATCTTCTAGCTGCAACAACTACAACGACCACTCTCCTCCAGACTTGCACACAAAACTGCCCAACTACAGTGCACACAAGTGAGCTCTACAATTCTGAGAATGTTGGCTAGAATGAAGACTGACTTCTTGTATTTATACTAAATCTGACAGACTGCTTGGGCTGACTTCTTATTCTGGGTACTAATTCTTTAGTATATATTATTTCCTTTAGCCAACTTCTTCTCTTGGAGACTAATAACCTAATACAAGTCATTTCCTTGAGCCGACTTGTCTTCTAGGGTTATTAACCAATCAATTATGGTTTCTTCTTGCTTCCCAGAATATTCTATTCTCGTTAGGTTTACACGTGGAGGTAAATACCTCCCGCAACTACCATGATATCAACACTCCCTCATAGCTAGGGAAGTATTTGAAGGTAATGGTCTTGAGCACAAACATACCATTCACCTGGTAGCATCAACATATTCGTATAGACTATCTCATGATTAGATCATGAGCATCATCATCACTATTAGTGTCATCAGCTGCATCATCTCTCGAAACCATACTCTATTGGAGTAATCAGACATGATGTTTGATAAGTCACTCACTCCACAAAGTGACATAGCAACCATTCTTCTAATCCGGACATATGTCCTAGAAAAAATAAATGTCCTGAACCATTTTCCATCTAGGAAATCTCTGTCCATTGATCATCCATCTAGCTGATTTCCAACATTATTGATAGCCTTCAAGGAAATCAAAACAAAGTCATGCAATAGAACACAACTGTGTCTATCTATAGTAGTACACAATTGCAATCTAGTGGTACACTACCACACCAAGTAGCACACAGATACTTGATCAGGGACATATAGTCACAATCAATGGAACACATCCACCACAATAGTATATATCTACTGTCTAGAGACATACAGTCTCCATAACAATCATCTGATATCAACCTGCACAAAAAACATTGTTATGATATAAACTGAATCATCTGGGCCATTCTTCCACTCACATCTCTGAGACCTGGAAGAACATTTGCCCTCAGAAGGTAAAGCATCAATGATGAACTATTTGGACTATTCTTCTCAAGCAAGGAAGAATAACTGTCCTGATTTCTGAGCCTAGACCATTCCCCACCCTGGGCCATTCCTCCGGCACTAAACAAAGTGCAACCTAAAGAGAATGAGTCTGCCCTAGGGAATGGCTATCCCTGATTGCTGAACCTGGACCATTCCCCACCCTGGGCCTTTCCTTCGACACTAAACAAAGTGCAACCTGGAGAGAATGAATCTGCCCTAGGGAATAACTGTCCGGACCATTTCCAAAGGAAATGACCGTCCTGCACCAACCTCCAAAACGAACCATTCTTCAAAACTGCTCACAACTATGAGCTTCGAAAGAATGATTTCCCAACGAGGCAGACCAGTCTTCTTGAGTAACCCTCAAGAAGAGAGATTGTCCTAGACCATTCCCCATGTTAACCACAATGGGAAATCGCTGTCTATGGTACATCAACATTCCATCGAACCATTTTCATTACGAAAATGAACGTTCGATCTGGACCATTTTTCAAACTCGAAAATGCATGTTCGTCAGAAATTTCAAACCACTTTCCGAACTGGAAATGAACTACTCATCTTGGACCATTTTTCGAACTGAAAAATGATTGTCCATAAATCAATAACACATCAGTGCTCCCTCCCAACCTAGGATTCATCTCTTCCTTTTTCAATAAGGAAGTCGTCTCCACGAGCTCTAGCTTGAGTGCACAAACTTTTTCATTTTGGATAGAGGCTTTACCAAGATGTCTTCTTATCTTCTCATCTTTGGAGATATGTATTGGAGAACTACTTTCTCCTTTCTGGACTTCATCACGGAGAATGTAATGCTTGATCTCAAATGTACTTCGGTTTTTCTGGAACACTGGTTTCCTCTGAAGGCTTCATATAGCTTTGATCAATAAAGTATATCATTGTTGGATTCCTCTTTGTTTCCTTCTAGCTCACAACATCGTGGAAAGGGTCAAACTGGAACATATCCAAGTGGTACTTCTTCGGCCATCATGAGAGCTTGTCATGGATTAGCGATCCATCATCCTGAGCTTCCGAGTAACCATTTTGATACAATATCTCTGTTATAGAAAGTCTTCACTACGCTTCTGCTGTGCATTGGAGGTTCTCCACCAAGTTGTCTTCTTCCATCTGCATACAAGGGTCTCTTTTTGGTATACCTCAAAGCCTTGAGGTTGCTCTTCATACGCTCTTTGTTCAATTGCTCCGGAGAACATTCTTTGCATTCATCTGATGTAAAACTCCAACCCATGGATATTGCAGATGATAGAATGACTCATGTAGAGGTATGTCTAGTTTACTGGAACAAACAATCATCATAGTCTTCTCCCTCAATCTGGGAGAACCTCTAGTTCTTGATCTCGCAATGCTTACATTCGTAAGTCTTTTATACACTGTTTTTCATCACAACTTTCAGTTCCTTTGCTTGATTTCTTTTAGTGAGTTCATATCAGGCTGGTAATCTTGTGATTCTCGATACAATGACTGGTTGTTCTGGCTTCTCTTGGAATCTTCATGTTCTTTCTCATGTTTCTCTTTAGCTCTTGGGTCCATGGAGTTTTCTATAGATTCCATGCTCTGAAGATTCCAACTTCTTCCTTTCATCGTAGGATCATGGATGTGGATGGACAACCATGGATACTTTAAGGATTCTTTTTGAAGAAGGCTTCTTCTGAAGTCAAACTGAACACGTACTACTTTTCATGGCTGTTACCATGGATATATACTTTATCATCTTCAATGGATCATAGGATTAGCTCCCTCCTAATCCTTGCTTCATGTATGAGTGCATGTTTTTCTTTTGGAAATATATATTCGGCTCCCTCCATCTAACATAATCCATGCTTTCGTCTGCATCCTTATTGCCTTCTGCAAGGTGTCATAAGTCTTTCTCCAATTTTCTTCTGGATTGCTGATTTCGGCTTATCTTGCAACTGTTACTTATGTAATAACTTCCACACGATTTGTTTTATGTACTTCATCCTTTNCTGTGCATTGGAGGTTCTCCACCAAGTTGTCTTCTTCCATCTGCATACAAGGGTCTCTTTTTGGTATACCTCAAAGCCTTGAGGTTGCTCTTCATACGCTCTTTGTTCAATTGCTCCGGAGAACATTCTTTGCATTCATCTGATGTAAAACTCCAACCCATGGATATTGCAGATGATAGAATGACTCATGTAGAGGTATGTCTAGTTTACTGGAACAAACAATCATCATAGTCTTCTCCCTCAATCTGGGAGAACCTCTAGTTCTTGATCTCGCAATGCTTACATTCGTAAGTCTTTTATACACTGTTTTTCATCACAACTTTCAGTTCCTTTGCTTGATTTCTTTTAGTGAGTTCATATCAGGCTGGTAATCTTGTGATTCTCGATACAATGACTGGTTGTTCTGGCTTCTCTTGGAATCTTCATGTTCTTTCTCATGTTTCTCTTTAGCTCTTGGGTCCATGGAGTTTTCTATAGATTCCATGCTCTGAAGATTCCAACTTCTTCCTTTCATCGTAGGATCATGGATGTGGATGGACAACCATGGATACTTTAAGGATTCTTTTTGAAGAAGGCTTCTTCTGAAGTCAAACTGAACACGTACTACTTTTCATGGCTGTTACCATGGATATATACTTTATCATCTTCAATGGATCATAGGATTAGCTCCCTCCTAATCCTTGCTTCATGTATGAGTGCATGTTTTTCTTTTGGAAATATATATTCGGCTCCCTCCATCTAACATAATCCATGCTTTCGTCTGCATCCTTATTGCCTTCTGCAAGGTGTCATAAGTCTTTCTCCAATTTTCTTCTGGATTGCTGATTTCGGCTTATCTTGCAACTGTTACTTATGTAATAACTTCCACACGATTTGTTTTATGTACTTCATCCTTTCATGTGTATTGTTTGACTTGTAGTCATATTGATAGCAATCCTTATCTTGTTGTTCTTCCATAGGTATAGTTCTTATTGGAACATATTATCTTTTAAGAGATAGATATACAAGATATGTATAGAAACTATCTCGGGACAATGATTCTTGTAGTGACCATAGAAACTATCTAGATATTATCTTTCCTTTTATTTATCTCGGGACAATGATTCTTGTAGTGACCATATTTTCGACAGTTGAAGCATTGTATTTATGACACATCCTTCTTTTGATTTGGTTTCTTTCCAAACTTCCTTTTGTTCCTGAAATTCTTGAATCTTACGATGAAGGCTTGATCATCGTATTTCGTTTGAGGTTTCTCTTTTGCATTGATCCTTGATTCTTCTTGAGCAAAACAAGTCCAAAGTTCTTCAAATGTAGGATACGCCTTCCTTGTGTTCATACTTGCGGAAAATGCATCCCATGTATTGGGAAGACAATTGAGTACTATGTTTACCAGTTCCTTCTCTGAGATGATCTCTTCAATAGCTTGTAGTTGATCTCTTAACTGTGATATTTTGACAAAGTATGATGTTATGCTGTCATCATCATTCATCTTCATGTCACAGAGCTCATTCTTCAGACTCATTACTTGTCCAGTGTTTCTAACTGAGAAGAGGTTTGTTAGGGCATCGTACATCTTCTTCGATGAGTCAATATGGGAGATGTAGGGTATCAAGTGGTATTTTATAGATTCCACTATTATACTCATGGAATTTATGTCACCGTCTTTGAACTTTTCCATAACTGCAACGTTATGTGGTTCCTTCTCTTTTCCTTCTTCAAACTCTGGTTCCACGATTTTTCCTTTCACGATATCCAACACTTTATTCTTGGCAAGGATGAGGTCAATTCTTGTCTTCCACGCTCTGAAGTTAGAGGCTCCATCTAACTTGTTTTCTAACTTCATAGAGTAAGTCATGGCTGCTTTGATTTGGTCAACCCTAGATTTGACCAAAGATTCAAACTTGACGTCTTGGCTTGCTGAGAGTACCAGGTGATGCGCTAGGCTAGGGTGCACTGGTTTATCTGGAAATTAGGTCAATCCCTTCACTTAAGGTGCCTCAACGAGAGGATTAGGGTTTCTGCAACTGCACCTGCTAGTAACCCTAGCGGTAGTGCTTTAGTAACTGCTCCTGCTAGAAACCCTAGCGGTAGTTCTTCAATGAGCTTAATATCATTATGGCTATTCTCCCTTTCAATGGTTAGACTGAATGAAGGAGGTGTAGGCCCATAACCTGTTAGAATGTGCTCGTTTTACCATAGACAATATTACTATTTTCACCCAACCATAGACCGAAGCCACCCTCCGAGCACCTTAACCTTGACAGAGAATCATTCTGGAAACAAACCCTAGGCTAGATAGCCAAAAAAATGGTAGCACACCTTTCTTCAAGGATAGCGCACCAAACAAGAGCTGATCAAGATAGTCCAAACCATAGCCAAGAGATAGTCCAAGTCAAAACGAAATCTGCTAGCTACAACAACTACAACGACAACTCTCCTCCAGACTTGCGCACAAAACTGCCCAACTGCAGTGCGCACAAGTGAACTCTACAATTATGAGAATGTCGACTAGAATGAATACTGGCCTCCTGTATTTATACTAAATCTGACAAACTGCCTGGGTCAACTTCTTATTCTAGGTACTAATTCTTTAGTATATATTATTTCCTTTAACCGACTTCTTCTCTTGGAGACTAATAACCTAATACAAGTCATTCCCTTAAGCCGACTTGTCTTCTAGGGTTACTAACCAATCAATTAGGGTTTCTTCTTGCTTCCCATAACATTCTATTCTTGTCAGGTTTACACGTGGAGGTAAATACCTCCCACAACTACCATAATATCAACAATTTTCTCCCTTTATGAGTTTCCTCGTGAATATCTGTCTCTGTGTATATCATATATGTGATTGAAGTTTATTATTTCTGTTGTTTATGTCTTGCATAATCTTGATGATCACTTGGAGAAGGTTAATAATATTTTAATAGGCATAAAATTGTTTAAGAATAGTAACAACTGATTCACCCCCCTCACCTCTCAGTTGTCTTAGTAATTCCAACAATTGGTATCAAAGCAAGTTCCTTTTATTTAAAGGTAGATCAATAATCTTAAACATGACAAGCCATGAAGGAATTTCAACCAATAAGTCTCCTATGTTTGATGGAACAAATGTTGCCTTCTAGAAGGTTAGAATGAGAACATACATCATGGCCTTAGGTGTTGATGTTTGGGATGTTGTAGAGACTGGATATACAAAACCTGTTGTGCTAGCTTCCAAAGATGATCAAGTTCCAAGTCAGCATACAATCAGACCATGTGATTACTCTGCCACCAAAAGCTAATAAAGACAAGATGATCCCTGATAAAAAACAAAGATATCAGAAGATGGAGTAACAAATGCCAAGAAGAAGACCATCCTTTAGGTACCCAAATTTCTTCCATGGTTATTGTTTTTACTGCTCTAATTTTGGTCATAAGATTGCAAATTGTCAAATTAAGTTTAGAGACATGCAACTGAGGAGATCAAGAAATAAACAATATTTGCAACATAGAACTAAACGACCAATGAGTATACAAAGTTGCACCAATCACTTTGACCTATTGAACAATGATCTTGAATGTTATAACTGTCATAACTTCATCCACAAAGATGCAAAGTGTCATCTGAAGAATTACAAAGCAGATCCAAGGATAAAACCCTTAGCTAGAAATGCCAACACATGGAAAAAGAAAGATAGTGAAAAATGTGGTCTAGTACTTTCAGCTCAAAAACAAAAGAACCCCTGGTATATTGACAGTGGATGTTCCAAACACATGATTGGAGACAAAATTAAGTTTTTGTCTCTAAGTGAAAGCAAATCAAGAAATGTAAGCTTTGGAAATGATGCACCAGGAAAAATCAAAGGTAAAGGAATGGTAAGTCTAAGTAACGACAAAGGGAAAGCTCAAGATGTGTTGTTTGTAGATGGTCTGAAACATAATCTGCTTAGTGTCAGTCAAGTTTTTGACAGAGGATGTAAAGTTGTTTTCACTTCTAAAGATTGTAAAATATAATCTGTGAATTCAGGACAATTGATTATTAAAGGCATACGAACAAAAACCAATGGCTATGTTTTGAAAGAAGAAAAATAAGAATGTCACTTAAGCAAGTATGTTGAAACTTGGTTATGACATAGGAGACTTGGACACCTAAATTTTGATCATCTAATCAAACTTAGAAACAGTGGGGAAACAAAATATCTTCCAAAAATATCAAAGCCATATGATTCTGTATGCAAACCTTTCCAAATAGGAAAGCTTACGAGGACACAATTTAAATCTAATAACTTTGCATCAACAGAGAAACCTCTTCAGCTGGTACATATGGATTTATGTGGACCATCAAGGAAGGAAGGTACAGGAAAAGAAAATTACTTCATGTTGATTATTGATGATTATTCTAGACTTACATGGGTTGCCTTTCTGAAAGAAAAATCTGAAGCATTTGAAAAATTCAAAG
>SNQJ01S0049745.1:39907-64249 GCA_010110895.2 Picea sitchensis | reverse complement strand
GTGCCCTTTACCAATAGTCATGTCCTTTGAGACATGACCTTTCATTATTAATAATTATTATTTATTAATTATTATGTTATGAATATCTATGGTATATGTATATTTATGTTCATAACAGAAGAGGCTCATTCTGGTGTTGCTTAAGCAAGGCCTCATGCTCCTTCCTCTTTCTCTAAATACTCTTGGCAAAACGGCTAGCTTCAAAGCACAGGTCTAAGGGAGAAAAGTGTTGCGGGAGCAAGGTTCTTCAAACCCTAGAAGGTTAAAACCCTAGGTGTAGAATTAACTAGGCCTAGGATGTCTCCTCTCTTCAACCTATACTTTAATGCTAACTCAGAAAAAGGGAGATAAGTGTAGAAACGGCTAGGCTATATCTTCCTTTATCAATGGCTAAAATTGTTTCTCAAGCATGGGGACATATAGCAATGACCTACTAGTGTGCTTGCTACCTAGGGTTTCAAGATTTAGTAATGTAATAACAAATGTAAGAAATTAATCCTACAACCATTCACTTAAGAAGTTTTGCATGAGAAATTCACTTACAAATCATGAAGAATGCATAATCAAACCCTAGTTGTAAACCTTCCATGAGAGAAACACCATAAATGCGAAGAAGAATCCTCCAACAAGAGTTGTGCCTCACTTCCAAGACCAAAAATACCAAGCAAAAGACTAAAAGTTGATCTCTCACAAGAGAGTGAGTTATGTTATGTTTAAAATGAGGAGAAATGTCCTCTATTTATACAAATTCATGACCTTTGAATTATAATTTAGGTCATTAAAACAGCTGACAAGGATGACTACCAAATTTACATTGTTTTTACATTAACTGCTAAAAAGATGACATAATATGAGAAAAAAGAGGGACGTCAAGCCCTTCTGAGGGAGACGTTGGCCCTTTTTGGGCAAGCAAAGCATCCAGAAAACCAAACGTTGGCCCTTCTAGGTCTCCTCCAAGCTGCCACACATGCCAAATGACCTTAGCACACTGCCACATGCTCCAGACAATGTCCAGCTCTCTCAGGTGACGTCTTTTCCATCAAAGGAAAATGTTCCATCTACAGTGGGTTATTCCCCCTAGGTCGGGCTCTGCCAAAGTGTCCTGGGTGGAACGTCCTTCTTTCTTCTCATGCAATGGCTCACCACAACGTTGTCATGTCTCTGCCATCCCAACAACCATCTGATGGGCTCTTCAGCCCCATGGAGGTCTGAGCTAATCATATCCCCATGTGTACTGGTCCACTGGTACATGTCCGTCGGGTATGGTCCTGCACATCAAAAACTTTGCCCTCCATGGGCTCATCAGTCCTCGGGATCATAGCAATGCAAATCATATTTCATCATTAAATTTATCAAATACATGCATAAAACCCCTAGCATTTCATCATTAAATTTATCAAATACATGCATGTCCCTAGCATATCCTTTAAGAGCTCAAAGAAATTACACTGATATACTATTGCACAAAGTTGAAGAAAAGAACAAGTAAACCTATTGGGCCAGTATCCATAAGAAAAGGAAAGTTTCCACAGAAGATCATTCAAGCCATGTTCATATGATATGGTCTAGGATGTCCAGTCATAGTAAGACCAGGGGTAGGTGCTGTTCGTGGGTGCCTTTGTAGGAGGTGAGTTGTATCCGTCATGGATGACCCTTTTCCAAGCCCATTTATTGCCTTTATTCTTATTTATTTCCTTTTCTTTCTTTTTTAATTCAAGATCTGACCAGAGGACACTGCCTTGGCATGGTGATTCAGAGCTGACAGTGTTACCCACTTACATTTTCATAGAAATGATAAGGTTGGCTCGTGACAGGACCCCTTTCCCTTAGCCATGTAACCAAAGGTCATTGTTCTTATGTGGTGACCAGATAATGGCAATGTCATACTGCTAGATACCTATGAACATAATGGCTCATGATGAGACCTCCCATCCTTTGGTTAGGTCTTGTTTTATTATTTTCTTGTGGGTCCCTTTGTTTCTTATCGAGAGGCCTTTTATTTCCTTCTCGGGATCCCCTAGTGAAGCATCTCTAGGTTTCATTTCCTATGGATTTCATCTCTGCTTCAGCTACTTTTACCCCAACAGCCCCTTCTTCCCACAGGGACAAAAGTATAACCCTAAAGGTCATCCTAATGGCAGGACTAGAGGAATGGGATGGATGTATGGAAAATAAGATGGGTATGGTATTAAGGGTGGGAGCGGACAATGGCTCTTCAAATCCCCCTGGTGGCTAACCAAAACCTATAAATACAAGCTCGCTAGGGCACCCAGTTAATCCCCCAAACAATGGTTGTCATGGATTAGTGTAAGATCCAAGAAGTTATCAGAAATGTAAGGAATTTGATGCATTATATAAGAAAGTTATAACGATCAAACATGACACATACCATGACACCTTTGACCAATTACTCCCCATGGAGCAAGAGTCTTCTGATGCAGGTCCAAGCCGATGGTGATGGAAGTTGTTGTTGCTAATAGGACAAGTCTGGTGAAGAAGAAGAAGGATGGGCCCTCCAGGGCCATGCTCAGGTCAATCCTGCTCTCGGTACTCCATGTCTAGGACCTGTGGGCCTCGAGACATGATCTCCTAGTTATCCCTAGAAAACGGGGATAACAAGTCTTATTCCTCCTAATGAAGGGATCATAGAAGGCTTCCCTATAGCTTCCCAAGTTCTTTCTGGCATAATGTTCACTTTTGTCTCATCATCAAGGACAGAGTCAATGTCGAAGTCTCCTATTCTTGCTTCAATGCAATCTTTTTCTTTGAAAATATCTGATAGTCTAACATATCGGTGGTCATTTAGGGTCTCTTTCATTTGTTCCAATATCTTCTTTGATTATTGTTGGGGTTCTGCCTCTTCTGGATCCGCCTTAGGGTTTCTCTGGTTCAAATTCATTCTTTTAAGCTTAGCAATCATTCTAGGGCAATCCAATACTTCATGGTCCATAGCTTTGCAACAGAGACAACTAGGTCTTCCACCAGGGAATTCCTGAGCTAGATGGCCTGGTTTTTTGCAACTGTAACTTAGGGTCACTTCTCTCTTTCTTTTAAATGATCACCAACTTCTTATGTGTTGCGTACTAGGATCATGGTAGCTAGCCTGCAAACAATTCTTTCTAGGATCCTGCATCCATTTGTTAGTCCAAACATTCTTTCTATGCATAGGTATAACATATTTATCACTATTCTTATCAGATCTACTCATATCAAACTTTCTTTCATCTATTAATGCCCTAGTTTTTAAGCTAGGACAGAATCTATCAAACATACCTAGATCCATGCTCTAGAAACAAACATTTCCACTTATCTTACTTCTACAGAGCACAAAGCTTCCAGATCTAAGAACTTTTAACTATTCTTACCTTTATCAAAGCATTGAGCTTACAGATCTTACCTATTTTCTACAGATATGACCTCTTTTATTCAGAAACTTCCACTTTTACTTTTCTTAGAGCACAAAGCGTTCAGATCTTGCTTCTTTTCTTCAGATCCGTCCTTCCTTTCTTGGCACAAAGTTTCACGGGTCGAGTAAAAAGTTGCGCACTAGGGAAACAGATCTACGCAAAGAGATTCCACAGTTTCCAATTGAATCTTCGCACAAAGATTCTTCTCCCTTAGTTCCCAACAATCACAATTTCAGTCCTGACAACGGAACCATTTGTTGGCACAGGGGCAGACCTAGGGTTCAACGCTACAAGAGCGCACCAACAAAACCCTAACTACCGGCCCTTTCAACAACACTTGCGAAGTAGATGAAGTCTCACCCGAGGTAGAGGCAGGGGTGGTTGCAAGACTCAGGTGTCTGCAACCTAAGCTAGGACACATATATGTAATTGTATCTCTTACATAGCACTTACCATCGATCATTCATCAATATTCAATCCTTATTATACTTCGCAAATAGCACAGAGCATCGCAGCATTCATTTCGATCTAAAGGATTTCAGTGCTTAACAACAGTAAAACAGATCAGATCCAGTAGACCAGCACTAAGCATCTTCATACATGTCAGATCTACATTCACATACATCTAAGAAGCACAAAGCATAAATAGATCTATCTAAATATATCAAAGCACTTAGCAAATAATCACATCAATGCATCAGAACAAGGCACAAAGCGGACAACACAGGGTTTACGTGGTTCACCCCCACCCTGGGGCTACGTCCACCAACTCTTTTTCTTTATTATCGTCCACCAAGCGGTTACAAGCACAGAGCCACCAAACCCTACTGCGCACAGGACAGAAGATCTGCGCAGCTCGCTAGATCCTTTTGCCTTGCATTATAGCACAAAATCCTTCTACAACTTCTTACAGTAGCTTGCACTCAGCTTCTGCAAGTCTCATGTAGGCACTAAGCTCTTACAAACATTACTTTCACTTAGCATACATCACGTAGACATACTATTCGACTCTCTTTTCTTATGTTGCCTATCCTTCTATTTATACATACAAAATGGGCCTAAGCGTGGGTAAACCCATGGGCTGACATCCCTTTCCCATTACATATTCCCAAAACCCAAAAGTGGGCCGAGATTCTCAAATCTCCACTTCATCTAGCACTCCATCTTCGACAGGCTGTCGAAGTCCCAAAAACGGTCAAATATGACCAAGTGTTCCCAAAACTTGATCAAGGGCTCATGACATACAAGGGGTCATAGAGTCCCATTCATGGGTGCCTTTGTAGAGGGTGTGTAGTACCTTCATCCGCAATACACTTTTTCCAAGCCCATCAAATGCCTTTTATCTTTCTTTCTTTGTATTTTATTTCAATATAGCATAAGGAGAGGTTAAAGGTCATGTTGACACTCAGAACTGAAATGGGTTGTAGAAAATCAATCCCGAGGCAACCTCGAACCACTTTGGATTGGGAGTTGCCCCTTCCAACCCGAGAGGGATCTCTCGAACAATGTCACAATAGGGATTTAAGTAGCATGAAAAAGGTGGGAATATTTACGGGTAAATGATGGTCTTAGATTTTTGGAGTTTGGTTGTTAAACCAGGGGAAAAGGTCCATTGGGCATGGAGTCAAATGAAAACAGAGAAAACGAGACAATAGCAGAGATCGGATAGCTTGCGAAAAGTGAAGCAAAGTAAGTCTATCTTTCAGCACTTTGATAAATCATGATGCGGTAGGGGAAAGAAAAAGGAAAGGCCGACGTAACAAAGGATACATGTAGAGTTCTGAAAATGCAGATTGGTCTTACAGAGTTGATAGCTGGTGCAGAGGAAAGGAAATAAACATTTGCAGAAAGTAACAAAGCCCAACAGTTAGAGGAAAACAAAATGTAATGCAGTCGTAATGGATTGAGGAAGACATAAAGAGATGGTAAAGACAATTTCAACTGCGCGTAAGGAAACACGTAAACGAAATCCAAACAATTTTAACACAGCTAAAAGAGAAGAAAACATGCTGAAAGAAATCGACTGTGATGAATCTCACAGTCGCAAATAAACATTTTTTTTATTACTCCAATAATGGCTTACACAATAACTCAGACATTACAATGAATCTCTCTTGACAGAGATTTTTCTCCCAGTCCTGTGCTCATGCACCCCCCTTCTTGGTGTTACATACATCCTTCTTTTAAAAGAGAAAAAATAAAACTCTTTGTGTTCCAGGAATCTGAAACTGTTCCTCTTCATGGAATCTGCGAATGCCAGGTGTTCGGTCGTTTGGGGGCACCTCTCCTTCGAATTCCCGGTGACGACTGTTCAGTGTCTCACATGAATCAATTTTCAATGAATTCTCTAAAGTTCTCCACTCTTAGTTCTAAACCCACGGTGCTTGGACAAAAAACCAATGGATATGGAGAATTTTTTCCACCGTTGTTGCTACACCTCCTGGTAACTAATACTATTCAGGCACCCTTGATAGAATAGAAGGAATATAACACACTTACATATACTGTTGCTGCAGAGAAATGAAATTATCAGAGACAGCGAGTAATATGAATCTGAACAACAAGGAGACTAAAATTCCAGCCTCTCTTCTGGTCCTCTAACTGCTGTGACTTTCATGACCCGTCACTTTATAGACATACCGCGCTCAGATTCTCATGCCTGTCACCAAATCTTTCTTCAGTTCTCGAAACAAAACCCCGTAGACAGCTTCTATGATTCCTGACCTAATTCTTGACTCCCACATTGGCCGCATTCATGGTGGCGACCACTACTTTGATAAAAACACCGTTCATTGATTTCCAGCTATTGGAATTAGGAAGGAAATCGTTTGTAACCCTTCGATCTCCATGTCCCTTGTTCTGTGTTCAATTCTTTGGCTTCCGCATCCATATTAAAGCCTTTATCACAGCAGCTCGGACATAGACACATTCACCTGCTATAGTGGTGCGTACTGCCTCCATAAGTGATGTTAGCATGCGCGCAATAGTCTCTTTACCTCCTGTAACTGTGGATGATGGTAATGAAGGAACTTTTCCCCGGGTAGCTTCAGAAAAAGACCCATCTTCGTACTCAATATCTGTTGATTCAGATAATCCCATAGAAACTTAGTCGCTTCAACATCTTCCTTGCCGCGGGTTATCTCCGCTTTCTTGGAATTTATGAAATTACTTAATCCTTGAGCGCGTAATATACAAAGAAACATGGGCACGTGATCAGATTTAGTATTTGCATTATGTGCATGCGCTTCTAATTACGTAAAAAAAAATTATCCACGACAGCACCCAAGCGACCGGATCTCCTAGTTGGCATTTTCGATGAATCAGAGTCGGGAATGCATATGATGGTTTCCCTGCAGAGACCGACATTTCAAAGAGGCTCACTAAATGCCTGTGCAGATTTTGGCAATCGGTTTATGGATTTGACAGTCTGACTGTTAAAACTAATTCTGGAAATGGCGCTCGTTATACTGAGCACTGCCTATGCTTAGACAGATGGTGCGTTTCTCCACATAACCGTGACCGTTTTTAATTAGGAATGCCACAATGCAGTTAGGTCAGAACGGTTCACGTCCCGAAATGATTATCGTTGCCCAACGCTCCAATTGCTGAAGAGTAGTTGAATTTCCAAAGTTGAACTTTGTTGCTCCCTCCGGTGGCACTAAAGAAGAATCCAAACTTATGGWTGTGTTGGTCTCTGAAGATAATGATAAATCCAKCCCAGTATCTTTATCAATCACCTTGAACTGTGATACGTTTTTYGTGGAACCACCATGGGAAAATGTGTYTGTCTCMTGCACCTTGYGCACGCTATCTTCCCTGGTAAAKTCTAATAGGCACTTGYGAGTTTMTGTCCGAATAGCCGGGTGCAGTTGACAGGCTCGTAGTCTCTCTATATCCCTTCCAAGATTCGACAGAAGATCCTAGTGTTGTTTCTGTTGTCATGAAAAACGTTTTATAAACTCAACGTAATTCTGATCAATCATCCTGTAGGTGTGATCCATAGTACTCCTCGCATAATCCAGAGCCCTCTTATGCACTTTTGTTCCGAGAGCAATCGTTTACAGAACTCAAATCTAGCCTGGTTTGCAATGTAGATGGCATGTCCCCTGTTGATTTCATCATAGCCTTCCTCCCGACTATAACACTGAGCTTCCATTCCCTTATGTTAGATCCAATTTGTTCTATCTTAACTCAGGTATTGGTAGAACTTGTTTCGGAAGTGAGCGACGTGCTGGAGATAAAATCAACTTATCCATCCTTCCATGCTCTAATAAAAGAGTTGAATCTTTAAACAAAGCAGAAAAAATACACCCGCGGTGCTAACAATATCAACCAGCTCCATGTCGTATCCTATATGCCCTCGGCTTTCTCAAGACTGAATGGCACATGCGTTCAAACAACTACACCTGGCAGTCATGCATTCGAATGTTAAACCAGAGCTTGAGAATCAAGTCGTCCACATGTCCAGGATATCAACGATCCATGTACAGTTCGGATCCTCATCTAGCGTGAGATTTAAAACCTTTCAAGCTTCGAAATGGATAATCTTTTGATGCATGGCGGTCTTGGAGCATTTCGGATGCATGGGCGAGGTGAAAATTCATGTAAGTCTATCTCCGAAATCATTGGCAGTCCTCAATCAGCCTGGCCATGGGACACGTGGAGAATGCAATTAACATTAAAATGGGGCCTTTGGTCTTTTCCTTTTAAATTTTCAGGGCGGTGCATCCCTATGGAACTAGTATTCAACCAACCAAGAAGCACGACTCAGCAATTCCAGCGCCATTCCATCTCTCCTGAAGACGAGAGATTAGTCTTTAAGCTGGGAGGATTGAGAGGGGCGCTCTCTGTCTTGCATTTCATGGACAATATCGAGTCTGCCATGTATGCTTTTCTCTTTCTTTTATTTCCACGGTCCACCTCAAGTAGACACTTGTCTTCCATATTTTGAAGCCCCTCCATACCACAACTGTTTTTATTTTCCGAACGCTACACGGGGAGATAACTGATGTTGACGGAACGTGATCAACCTATTGGGCAAATGAAAAATATAACTGCTAATGTATATATGATTCACCTGGAAGAATTTGATACCTCTGATCGGTGCATAACAAAACCCTTTACTTAAAGTGGATCTGTGCAAACATATATCTATACCCTTGAGAACGTTACAATAGTAGGCTTGAGGGCCAAGATAATTTAGTTGATGACGTCGTTGTAGTATAAAAAGAGCAGTCGAAAGCTTCAGGCTTTCCAGCATACAAAAGTGTTGAGGAGATCCCTGTACCATCGCATATAGCCCTCCAACAATCAGAATCGAACCCATTGTTATTGGCGTTGAGTTCTCCTTTTCTTAAATGCAAAGGTGGTGACCATAGGTTTAATGGTATTCTTTTGTATAATGTCAGGAGCGTAGCCTCACCCATGCAGATGAAGGTCCCCAACACCTTTGCCTGACCAGCGAAGCTTCCTATCCCAACCCTTTCCAATCTGTGGCAAGTTCAGAATTTTTCCTTCAAATAATGAAATAGGGGACTGTCATAAATTTTCATTGTGAAATATTGTGAGTGATCTTTATACGATTACCCGAAAGGAATATCCATGAGAAAAGTCATAGCAAGTGTTATTGTTACAATGCTTATAACAATGCTCATATGGGGCAGAAAATTCCCAACTTCAATTAATGGCACGCAGGTCACTTGAATGGTCGTCTAGTAGACTCAATACACCTTGTGGCATTCAATGGGATAATTACTTAATGTGTAACCATTGTAGGGAAGCAAAACCTTTCATGATGGTCGCTTGCCATTCTTTTGCCAAAACCTTCTTAATTGATCAGCTCCCAATGCACTGATGACATTTCCAAATGCCAGCAGCCCCTTATCAATGTGAATAAACGAGAACCAATTTGTACTTCGGGGAGCATAGTCGATTTTGATATCTGTTACAACATTGGCTCCAACTAGGGATGGTGTTTTCCTGAAAGTGCCAAGAACCGTAGACCAAGTGCCTTCATCCAGGAGTCGTAATGATTATAACAAAACCATACTGGATACTGAACTGAAAACATATTGAAAACTACCGCTGCAATGTAGTGCTTGAAGTCAAGCTTATTTATATACATCACCTACTCTAACTACTGGAAAAAATTTCCAGCATCAAATGATACGAAAATGCCAGTGAAGAAAATCCAACAATTGTCTACTTACTTGAAAATTTCTCACACTTTCTTCGAGGAGGCTGAAAAAGGAAGTTGACAACTCCCAACTGAGTTGTTGGTGTTCATGGATTTTCAAAACTTGCATCAATTCTTGTGACCAAATATTCTTGACATAGCATATTCCTCCATTAAATGAATCCAAAAGATCAGCAAAAGGGTCTTGAAAAAACATATCATACTGAGGTTTTAAAACATCCAAGACTACTCCATGTTCTGATTTATGATGCTCAGGATCATTAAACATGGCAGCCATATCTCTTTCATGAAACAAGGCAGAGTCTACAATCTGATTTTCTGGCAGGAAATCATCACAAATAGGTTCGCTAACTTCATGTAGGGTTCCAAGAATGGATTTACATCTTCTTCCTGAGTAAGTTCACAAGATCCATCATTCTCACGAGCCAACTCTTCCTCATACTGATCATTTTCATCGACTTGAGAAATTTCTATTTTTTCTTCCTCCTCAAGAGGACATGTATCACAACAATCTTCAAAAAGGATTTCAGCAGAATATATCCTCCTACAATGTTGATGAAAAAGTGCGTGAAAGCATCTCAATGAAGGAATACTGGAATGGGGTAAAGATTTATACCAGAGTCTAGCATCTYYTYCCAATGAAAACATAAACAATTTCATGAGGACATCTTCATGATGTACATTTAATTCCTCCATGAGCTTGTGGAACTCAAACAAATGTTGACCAGGATTGTCGTCTTCATATTCTCCAAATTTAGGAAGGATATCTGCCCAAATTTTAACATCTGGAACAGTGTTTGGAAAGCCACAAACATTTGCAAAGTCCAGAGGAGCAAACCTTGCAGCGAACGAGTTCGACATTTGAGACCAGTGGAGTCGCCAATAAAATCATGTAGAGTCTACGAACCAAGGAGTCGCCAAGTGAATGATCACAGCCAATTGAATTCCTATCCCTTGTTCACCATCAAGAGATAGATATGAAATTTGTCGTACCCCAGGGAAGATAACCTCGTCCTCCGTCCCCGACAACGGCGCCAAAAATGTTGACACTCAGAACTGAAATGGGCTATAGCAAATCAATCCCGAGGCAACCTCAAACCACTTTGGATTGGGAGCTGCCCCTTCCAACCCGAGAGGGATCTCTCAAACTATGTCACAATAGGGATTTAAGTAGCATGAAAAAGGTGGGCAGATTTACGGGTAAATGATGGTCTTAGATTTTTGGAGTTTGGTTGTTAAACCAGGAGAAAAGGTCCATAGGGCATGAAGTCAAATGAAAACCGAGAAAAAGAGACAATAGCAGAGATCGGATAGCTTGCGGAAAGTGAGGCAAAGTAAGTCTATCTTTCAGCTCTTTGATAAATCATGATGCGGTAGGGGAAAGAAAAAGGAAAGGCCGACATAGCAAAGGATACATGCAGAGTTCTGAAAATGCAGATTGGTCTTACACAGCTGATATCTGGTGCAGAGGAAAGGCAATAAACATTTGCAGAAAACCCAAACCCTTTCGTTACAGTAGTGGTCGTACTAAAGTGTAACGAAGCCCATAGGTTAGAGGAAAACAAAATGTGATGCAGTCATAATGGATTGAGGAAGACATAAAGAGATGGTAAAGACAATTTCAGCTGCGCGTAAGGAAACACATAAACGAAATCCAAACAGTTTTAACACAGCTAAAAGAGAAGAAAACATGCTGAAAGAAATCGACTGTGATGAATCTCACAGTCGCAAATAAACATCTTTTTTATTACTCCAATAATGGCTTACACAATAACTCAGCAATTACAATGAATCTCTCTTGACAGAGATTTTTCTCCCAGTCCTGCGCTCATACACCCCCCTTCTTGGTGTTACATACATCCTTCTTTTAAAAGAGAAAAAATAAAACTCTTTGTGTTCCAGGAATCTGAAACGGCTCCTCTTCATGGAATCTGCGAATGCCAGGTGTTCGGTCGTTTGGGGGCACCTCTCCTTCGAATTCCTGGTGACGACTGTTCGGTGTCTCACATGAATCAATTTTCAATTAATTCTCTAAAGTTCTCCACTCTTAGTTCTAAACCCACGGTGTTTGGACAAAAAACCAATGGATATGGAGAAGTTCGTCCACCGTTGTTGCTACACCTCCCGGTAACTAATACTATTCAGGCACCCTTGATAGAATAGAAGGAATATAACACACTTACACATACTGATGCTGCAGAAAAATGAAATTATCAGAGACATCGAGTAATATGAATCTGAACAACAAGGAGACTGAAATTCCAGCCTCTCTTCTGGTCCTCTAACTGCAGTGACTTTCATGACCCATCACTTTATAGACATACCACGCTCATATTCTCATGCCTGTCACCAAATCTTTCTTCAGTTCTCGAAACAAAACCCCGTAGACAGCTTCTATGATTCCTGACCTAATTCGCGAAACCCCGTAGACAGCTTCTATGATTCCTGACCTAATTCGCGACTCCCACATTGGCCGCGTTCATGGTGGTGACCACAACTTTGATAAAAACACCGTTCATTGATTTCCAGCTCTTGGAATTAGGAAGGAAATCATTTGTAACCCTTCGATCTCCATGTCCCTCGTTCTGTGTTCAATTCTTTGGCTTCCGCATCCATATTAAAGCCTTTATCACAGCAGCCCGTACATAGACACATTCACCTGCTATAGTGGTGCGCATTGCCTCCATAAGTGATGCTAGCATGCGCGCAATAGTCGCGCAATAGTCTCTTTACCTCCTGTAGCTGTGGATGATGGTAATGAAGCAACTTTTCCCCAGGTAGATTCAGAAAAAGACCCATCTTCGTACTCAATATCTGTTGATTCAGATAATCCCATAGAAACTTAGTCGCTTCAACATCTTCCTTGCCGCGGGTTATCTCCTCTTTCTTGGAATTTATGAAATTACTTAATTCTTGAGCGCGTAATATACAAAGAAACATGGGCACGTGATCAGATTTAGTATTTGCATTATGTGCATGCGCTTCTAATTACGTAAAAAAAAATTATCCACGGCAGCGCCCAAGCGACCGGATCTCCTAGTTGGCATTTTCAATGAATCAGAGTCGGGAATGCATATGATGGTTTCCCCGCAGAGACCAACATTTCGGAGAGGCTCACTAAACGCCTGTGCATATTTTGGCGATCGGTTTATGGATTTGACAGTCTGACTGTTAAAACTAATTCTGGAAATGGCGCCCGTTATACTGAGCACTGCTTATGCTTAGACAGATGGTGTGTTTCTCCACATAACCGCGACCGTTTTTAATTTGGAACGCCACAATGCAGTTAGGTCAGAACAGCTCACGTCCCGAAATGATTATCGTTGCCCAACGCTCCAATTGCTGAAGAGTAGTTGAATTTCCAAAGTTGAACTTTGTTGCTCCCTCCGGTGGCACTAAAGAAGAATCCAAACTTATGGTTGTGTTGGTCTCTGAAGATAATGATAAATCCAGCCCAGTATCTTTATCAATCACCTTGAACTGTGATACGTTTTTTGTGGAACCACCATGGGAAAATGTGTCTGTCTCCTGCACCTTGCGCACGCTATCTTCCCTGGTAAATTCTAATAGGCACTTGCGAGTTTATGTCCGAATAGCCGGGTGCAGTTGACAGGCTCGTAGTCTCTCTATATCCCTTCCAAGATTCGACAGAAGATCCTAGTGTTGTTTCTGTTGTCATGAAAAACGTTTTATAAACTCAACGTAATTCTGATCAATCATCATGTAGGTGTGAGCCATAGTACTCCTCGCATAATCCAGAGCCCTCTTCTGCGCTTTTGTTCCGGGAGCAATCGTTTACAGAACTCAAATCTAGTCTGGTTTGCAATGTAGATGGCATGTCCCCTGTTGATTTCATCATAGCCTTCCTCCCGACTATAACACTGAGATTCCATTCCCTTATGTTAGATTCGATTTGTTCTATCTTAACTCGGGTATTGGTAGAACTTGTTTCGGAAGTGAGCGACGTGGTGGAGATAAAATCAACTTATCCATCCTTCCATGCTCTAATAAAAAAGTTGAATCTTTAAACAAAGCAGAAAAAATACACCTGCGGTGCTAACAATATCAACCAGCTCCATGTCGTATCCTATATGCCCTCGGCTTTCTCAAGACTGAACGGCGCATGCGTTCAAACAACTACACCTGCCAGTCATGCATTCGAAGGTTAAACCAGAGCTTGAGAATCGAGCCGTCCACATGTCCAGGATATCAACGATCCATGTACAGTTCGGATCCTCATCTAGCGTGAGATTTAAAAGCTTTCAAGCTTCGAAATGGATAATCTTTTGATGCATGGCGGTCTTGGAGCGTTTCGGATGCATGGGCGAGGTGAAAATTCATGTAAGTCTGTCTCCGAAATCGTTGACAGTCCTCAATCAGCCTGGCCATGGGACACGTGGAGAATGCAATTAACATTAAAATGGGGCCTTTGGTCTTTTCCTTTTAAATTTTCAGGGCGGTGCATCCCTATGGAACTAGTATTCAACCAACCAAGAAGCACGACTCAGCAATGCCAGCGCCATTCCAGCTCTCCTGAAGACGAGAGATTAGTCTTTAAGCTGGGAGGATTGAGAGGGGCGCTCTCTGTCTTGCATTTCGTGGATAATATCGAGTCTGCCATGTATGCTTTTCTCTTTCTTTTATTTCCACGGTCCACCTCAAGTAGACACTTGTCTTCCAGATTTTGAAGCCCCTCCATACCACAACTGTTTTTATTTTCCGAACGCTACACGGGGAGATAACTGATGTTGACGGAACGTGATCAACCTATTGGGCAAATGAAAAATATAACTGCTAATGATATATGATTCACCTGGAAGAATTTGATACCTCCGATCGGTGCATAACAAAACCCTTTACTTAAAGTGGATCTGTGCAAACATATATCTATACCCTTGAGAACGTTGCAATAGTAGGCTTGAGGGCCAAGATAATTTAGTTGATGACGTCGTTGTAGTATAAAAAGAGCAGTCGAAAGCTTCAGGCTTTCCAGCATACAAAATTGTTGAGGAGATCCTTGTACCATCGCATATAGCCCTCCAATAATCAGAATCGAACCCATTGTTATTGGCGTTGAGTTCTCCTTTTCTTAAATGAAAAGGTGATGACCATAGGTTTAATGGTATTCTTTTGTATAATGTCAGGAGCGTAGCCTCACCCACGCAGATGAAGGTCCCCAGCACCTTTGCCTGACCAGCGAAGCTTCCTATCCCAACCCTTTCCAATTTGTGGCAAGTTCAGAATTTTTCCTTCAAATAATGAAATAGGGCACTGTCATAAATTTTCATTGCGAAATATTGTGAGTGATCTTTATACGATTACCCGAAAGGAATAGCCATGAGAAAATTCATAGCAAGTGTTATTGTTACAATGCTTATAACAATGCTCATATGGGGCAGAAAATTCCCAACTTCAATTAATGGCATGCAGGTCACTTGAATGGTCGTCTAGTAGACTCAATACACCTTCTGGCATTCAATGGGATAATTACTTAATGTGTAACCATTGTAGGGAAGCAAAACCTTTCATGATGGCCGCTTACCATTCTTTCGCCAAAACCTTCTTAATTGATCAGCTCCCAATGCACTGATGACATTTCCAAATGCCAGCAGCCCCTTATCAATGTGAATAAACGAGAACCAATTTGTACTTTGGGGAGCATAGTCGATTTTGATATCTGTTACAACAGGTCACTTCCCTAGCGTGGTGACCATATGATGGCAATGCCACCCACAAACACCTAGTGGAAATGAGAAGGTTGGATCGTGATGAGACCCCCTTTCTCTCAACCATGCAACTGAGAGACATTACCTTGGTTTGGTGACTAGATGATGGCAATGTCATACCACTAGATCTTCATGGACGTGATAGGTCGGCTCGTGATGAGACCTCCTATCCTTCAACTAACCTTTTAAGTATTATTTATTATATTGTGGGTCACCTTTACTCAAAGATAATTGTTTCACTGCTTTCTTGGTGATCCTTGGGTGAAGCATCTAGAAGGTTTATCCAAGGCTTTTATCTTTTACCAAACATCAATCCCTCTATGCCTTCAACCCCTTCTTCTCATAGAATGAGGGAAACCCCTTCTTGGGTCAATACACCCTAAAATCCCAAGAGATAAGGAAATGGAGGAGAATAATGATGGAAAGTGATAAGTATGGTCTGGAACAATACAATGGCTCATTAAGGGAGTTCCTAGTAGCAAACACATTCCCATGGAATGTCACTTACTAGGGCACAATGTCAACCACCAAGGTGAAGCAGGGCAAAAGGCATAATGTCCAAGCATATATAATGAAATATAGAGCAATCTAAGATACAACATACTCAATTGGCTTAAATATTGAAATCATGCTCACCATAATACTGACTTGTACCTCATGGAGCAAGGCCCACTACCTTCCGGAAGCCAACTGATGTGATGGATGCCATCTTCAAATCTATGGTGGTAAGTGGGTTTTCCATCTGTGCAAAAAGGTATTGTTTGTCATGTGGTATCTCGACACTCCATATCTACAACGTGAGGGCCTCGAGACAAATCTCCTTATTTATCCACAAAATGGGGATAACAGGGGCTATAAACGCTCACTGGCAGCGAAGAAAGGTCTGTGACGTTGTGGTGACTCCATCAGGGCTATGGATGCTCACAGGTAGTGGAGCAACACCTACGAGATATATATATACTCACTTGGTGAACAATATTTATTATCCCAAAACTATATTAGCCCCATGACGAAGATACCAACACGGATCGTCGACGCAGTTTAAGGAAATAAATCTCATCATTATTCATCCTCTACTTACAACAGACGAGCTCCACTAGCCGATATGCAAGCGTTGCCAGTGATCCCACCACAATGGAATCTTTCAGGTAATTGTTACATATTATTTCTGTAATTTTAGATCTTGAAAGTAAGTTATGACCCTCTACATTTTATGCTTATCAATTAGGAAAGACTAGCAGCAATTTCGGCTTCGCTTAGTGTATCGCCATTTGTTGCACAAGAAGAATAGCCTCCCAATTTTCTTGTCTTAGCGTATTTCTAAGACAAGAAATTGGAACCCCTATAATTCTTCCTACTAGGACCCTCACCCTCTCTATGTCACGCAAGCGACTAAGCTTAAGTTTTCCTCTCACTCTCCCCGCTTTGTCATTTGCAACTTCTCTTCCGATCACTTCAACCTATCTCATTCACACTTCAACGAGTTCCCTCTTCCTACGCTGACACATAGCATATTGAAAAACACATATTTCTTCCATTGTTGCATTGGCACGCCATTGATTTATTCGCCTATACATATGCCACCATCCTTCGAGCTTGACTAACGTGCTAGCGCACTTCTGCTAAATCTCACTAACACACGTTTGTATCGCCGACGAAGTTCACATATTCAATGCCGACACATCGGTAATTTTCACGTGATTATCTTCGCCACGTGCTTGCTTCCCATTGGCTAACTTCCTTTCACTTTCGTCGATGCATCGCATTTCGGCAGTGCCCCTCCCTTTAGCTTCATTTCACTACATATCGACGAGGTTCACCTCTTCTTCAGTGACGTGCTTTATGTTGATAAGTTTCCACCTCCTATCACCAATGCACCAACAAATCAATATTGACCTCGCGTCATCGCCGAGCACATCGACGATGATCTTCCCCCTCTTGCCGATGTTGATCAGTCAGCGTTGGCCTACCTTCGTCTCGACACCTATCTCATCTTCCTCCCAGCTCAGATCTTTCTCGTTGCCCCATCAATCAAACTCCTACCTATTTTAATGACTAAACTCTCCATGCCTATCTAGACAGATAGTCATCGATTTCCTATCTCACCTTATCCACTTCATATTGCAATCGTAATCAAGTTTGTAATGTCCCCAACGGCTTTCTTCGCGCACATAATACTAGCTTGTATGCTTTGCATTTTTTTATTTTATGACTAAATCTTCATTGTGAAGGCCATGTAGCAACATATGGGCTAACCATAGCGCCTATTGGTCATGTGTTTCCTCTGAAATGCACTTTGGAAGAAATTCAGCCCTCCCAGCTTTAAAACAACACTAAGTGCTTCTAACATCAGTTGGTTGTTTTGGAGGATTTATAACTTCATCCTACTGATGCATCATTGTAGTCTCAATGTGTGAACCCAGTCCCTATACATCATATATGACATGGGAACTCGTGGAATCAATTTTGAATCAAGCAACAACGAATGCGGGACCCGAACTTTCATTAAAAAATGCCTTGAGCGTGATTTTTCAGTGTCCGTCAAAGTGAATTTTTCTTCTCAGAAACAGGCCAAGAAAATGGTTCTCGCCATTGTGATTCCAATGCAACTGACAGAATCAAATTCTGAGGCTCGAAAGTTACAAAACGATCACCAAGGATTTCTAGCATAGTCAGCCTCGACAGCTGCAACATCGATAGAATAATTGAATGGCATATCCAGTTGTCTCGCTAAAAGAGTCTCTCCATGCTCTCTGTTATCCCCAACTCCTCGGGATAACTAAGGAGATGATGTCTTGAGACCCTCAGGTTGCAGACATGGACTATCAAGAGATAGCTTGACCAACAGTGTCCACTTGCACAGAAAGAGACCCACCTCACCACCATAGCTCCAGGTTCGTCACAACAGTATCCACCGCATCATCTTGCAAGAAATTAGGTCTTTCTCCATGAGGTACAAGTCAGGTATTATGTTGAGTGTCATTTCAATATTTGAAGCATTTGAGTTTGTTGCATCTTAGTAATGCTTTTGATTATGTGACATTTGCTTGGACATTATGTTATTTTCCCTGTTTCACTTTGGTGGTTGACATTGCACCCTAGTAAGTGGGTCACCCTTAGGGATAGGCTTGCTACTGGGAGGTCCTCTTGACAAGTAATTGTTCCAATGTCGACCATACTTATCACTTTCCACACTTCCCCTCATCTCCTTACCTTTTTGGATTTTCGGGTGTATTGACACAAGAAGGGGTTGTCCCTCATTTCATGGAAATAAGGGGATGAAGGCCCAGAGGCTTATAGATGAAAAAAGATAAAAGTCAAATCATTAACCTTCTAGATGCTCGCCCAGGGATCCCAAGGACAATGAAATGTCTCTCATGAGAAACTGATGGGACCTACAAAAGAATAAATAATAACAAAATACCAACTAGGGTGGAGCATGTGTGGGCACTGTTTTTATTGCTTAGGTAGAAGAGCCACACATGTTTCAACTTAAGGAAGCATGATGTGACCAGGGTATAGTCAAGGTAGGCGCATTTTTTCATGCTTAGGTAGAAGCCCCGCCTTGGCTTAAACTTAGAAACATTCTAAAAGATAAAAGGAAATAAATGGGCTTGGAAAAATGTTGCATTGAAAACGAAGGTGTGGCACACCCTCCACAAAGGCACCCATAAATGAGACACTACAGGCCCTTGTATATCATGAACCCCATGCTCAAAATTCTCCCCCCCATCCATGACACTTCATCCACATTACTTAGAAAGAATTCCCCTCAGGAAACACCCATAAACTTGAGATATGATTCACTCAATAAGTTGTTTTGTCAACCCTCCCATACCTAAACTTGACAAATTGCATAGAGTCTTTAAGCATACGTTTATTTTGATGAAGTGGTTTGTATGTACATGCTTATATGTCTCTTTTATTGATTTGATTTACTCATCATGATGCATTTGACTTGAGATCCTTGGAGGGCGTATCCATTTGTCTTTGCAGGACCCAGCTGGTGGACAGTTTTGGAGGAACAAGCTTAGCTTAAGCCTCCATGGAGCTTGAATCCCATAGGTTGGTTACCCCACATGCCAGATGATGAATAAATTATTTTGGAGGCCTAGAAGACATAATGGAGGACCTAACCTAGCCCCTACCACCCAAACGATTTTCCTGAGGCCAAAATGTCACCTTTGAGGGATTAACATCACATCAGGGCTAGGGTTTGGTGGTGGTTGAGTACACTTGGCACGTTTTGAAAGAAGGAAGCCATGGATCATGGAGGAGAGGCTTATATCGAAGACACTTGGCCTTTGGAGTCCTAGTTCACCCATCTACTACTCCAACGACTTGCAAAAGTGCCAAAATGTCACCCTAGAAGGGTGACGTCTTACTTTAGGGTTTACTTTATGTGCAAATTATGAATTAAAAAGTATTATTTTATGTAAAGGGGCAAGATAAGGGTTGTTGACCCCTTATATTGTGTTTTACCCTAACTTTGTGGACAAACTATGTTTAGGACATTTTGTATAAATAGAGATCATTTGAATCTCATTTGGATCATAACTCTCCTCTTGTGAGAGGATACTTGGCTGAAATTTGCGCCCTATTTGGGCATTTCTCATTGTCTCTTGGTTGATACTCTCTTGTAATGGTTTTACTTTGGCTATTGGATGGATGGATGATGCACTATCTCTAGTGGAGGACTATTTATTTCTTTATGGTGGATTTGCTTGGTTAAAAAGAGGTTTATCTTGTTAATACTTGGACTAGGTAAGGAATATTTGTTGTTAATGCTTATTTTCTTGGTTTCAAGGTTAATTTGCTTAATATTTTGGGGAGTATGAGTGAATACAACCCCACTAAATCCATTGTAATTGTCTTGAAATACTTTTTTGCATAAGGAAATACTAGGAGGAGTAAAAGGGTTTACACCCTCCTAGAGTTTTTCCTAGCTAGCTTAGCTTGCCTTGGGGAGTAAAAATGCTTACACCTCCAAGGAAGTAACTCACTTAGCTCTTTAATTTTGAGACTCCACAACCCAATATTTAAAGACACTAATCTTCTTTACATTGGAGAAATAAAATCATTGCATTGGTATACATGAAAACACGAGATTTTGAGATTACCTAAATTGAAATCTATTCTATGTGCTCTAAGTTTCCTAAGGCCACAAAGGTATTTTGCCTGGTCAAGGATATCTTATTGTTGTTATAAAATTTATGCTACATCCATTAGGGCTACAACAAACTCATTTAACTTATTTATCTTACTCGTTATTCATCTATCAAAAATTGCTAAGAAGTTGTCATATTAATCTACTAATCATTGTACATCTTTTGGGTGGTTTGCTTGTGATTTTTGGTAGTTGAATATTGTTGATGTAGAAATTGTTTGCTACATCCATAAGGCTGCTACAATAATTCTCTGAAAAACACTATCTAGCAGCCCTATTTTACTGTCAAAGTTTGTGCTTGAATATTGGAAAGTTATCTATTGGTTTAGTGTTTCATTGTCCAATAATTATTTGACAATTTTAATGGTTAATTATGTAGTAACTATCTATTTTTCTTGCTGATATATATTATGTTTATTGTTGCAACTAGGGGCAAAAATCTTAACTTGCTTTTCCACCTAACATATACTATGAACAATTGGTTTTTCTTGTGTCCTGGGCAGGTACAAACACTCTTTGCAGGTACCCGAGGACTTGGAAACCTTAAACCTCTCTCGAGACTCATTCTCAAGCCTTCTTCCATCTAGTAAATTGACCTATAGGGGCTTACATTCATACATCTCAATTTCCATCTCATTTCCCCCTAGGGTCACAGGGATTCCCCCCTTGAGGTGATTCTATCATATCTAAAGTGATGGGAACACCTTCCTAAGGTGACAGTGGGTAGGTTCTCTCTTCGTTGTCTCCATTTTGTGGTTGGGTCGGGCTTTTCCCAACCTACAACTTGTGCAATAACACTCTCTACATCGCAAAAAATGACACCCTAGTCTGGCATCACATAAGTAAGTTATGAACCTTTGAAATCTCGTGCAAGAAGGTATCAAGTGCTCTTCGTTTTGCATCTATGCATGAAATTAACATTGGTTTAATGCAAATCATAATTGAAGAAGGGTTTGAATATTTTAATTCTACACAAATTTGGATTGTTTGGGTTTTAAAATATATTTAAAAATGTAAAAAGGATTTAAATTTCATATTATAAGTAAAAGGGGCAAAGGGTTTCATTTTTAACATATGTATTGAGTAAGAATCACGTGGAGGGGGGGGACTCATGGCCCATGTGACCCCTCCACATTCCCCATTTACCAAAATATGTACGTCCCTTTGAAAACCCTTTAAATAGATATTAAAACCTATGAATTATTCGGATCACTTAATACCAAGTTTATCAATGTATTCAGAGCATCACTTGATACCACTTTCATCGATATATTCAGATAATTTAGTAGAGAATTTAGTACCAAGTTCATCGAGATATTTGGAGCAATTGATACTAAGTTCATCGACGTACTCAGAGCAGTTGCAAGGATGAGCACCGAAAATTGAAGTTACTTTTCAGGTCGGGTTGATTTTGGTTAGCATTTGGTTGATGAAACATGAAGATGGAGGGGATGTCACCCTCGTCCCCCTCCATGTGTACATGTGCTATGGAATGGAGGGGAGAAGGGGCATGGCATGCCACCCCCTTTCCCCCTTACATTTATTACTTAAACCTCTCATTCAAACTAACATTACCATATGTCAAGAAAGAGTGAAGGGAAGGGACGGCTCATGCCCCCCCTTGTTCTTAATCATTTTTTTGAAATATCTTAATAGTAATGATTAATATTGAGAGGTGAGATAGAGTGGGAGAAAAGGGAGCCCCCATTTAAAAAAAATAATAATATATAATTCTTTAATCCTTTTAATTACTTAAATTAAAATCTTTTCCCACTTATACAAAACCAAAATTGAACAAAACACCACCACAGGAAACCAAGTCCAATACATGACGATTTGAGCTCAGTGAGTCTGCACACCGCATGAAGATGATATAGAGGTAGAGTATAGGATCATAATTTGTAATGACCACTTGTCTAGAGAACTTAAATGAATGCAAGCCAACACGGTCACTCAGAGAATTTCCCAATATCCCAAGATGGGCGCCAGTTCGCTCTTGACAAAGTTCATAACTTAGCCCCAGCTTACACCAGTGGAATTCATAACTCATCCTCAGAAGCACATCGGAGGAGTTCCCATCAACTCCTTTGATGCACATCGGAGGCATTCCCACCAACTCCCTGCGATGCAAATCGGAGGAGTTTCCATTAACTCTTCTGAAACCTAAAAAACTGCATTTTGTAAATCGGCCATAACTTTTGACTCGGCTGTTTGTTCCACACATTATTTATATTGTTGGAGAGGTATTTCCAAGATCTACGACTTTATATTTATAGGATTTAAGAAATTCCTAACTTGTTTCATTCATTTTTCAAGATGAATATATGGTACCTTTTTGGTAGCCCCAGAGAACGCAACGCCTCAATCATGAGCAAATGAACCAAGAATCGAATGCAGAGAAGTTCACATGATATTTCAATTAATTAATGCCTCAGTTATTTGCATTTAGATGATTATTCTTAATAGTTTATTTGGATTGATTCTCATCTATTGTATGTTAAATGGTGGTTGGTGCCAATGCCAAGGGGAGATCATACTCAACATCCTCACGATGCAATCTACAGCCAAGGATGACATAGAAGCCATAACAATAGTGGCCACAATGATAGAGAAGTAGCAAGGGAAATATAACATATATATTTGAAGAAGGGATCTCATCCACATGGCGATCGACTGTCAAATTTGGATAACGAAGATGTTCCCATGTCCAAACCAGCCTTCATGGTGTGCAAGGCAGGTACAACCGAAATCTATGATGGCCCATCGACGCTAGACGACAAATTCAATTTGTAATTGCTCTCTTTGTTTCTCATCATTGCAAAGGGAATAAGACAAACGTTGGAAGGCAAAAGGTCACATAAAAAGGAGAAAGGCCAAGGGTCACATTAAACCTCATTAAATATTAAAATTGTACCCAAAGAAGGGGCTTTTGGCTCTTCAAACATTGTACACTTGTGAACTATTTTGGGAATATAGTGTCAACTAAAATTGGAGAGATTTCCTTAGAGTTTTCATGTACTATTGTTGAAACTGTTAATACAGAGAAGCCCTCAAAGCCAACTTTTGACAGAGAGAAGGACTTACATGTGTTGTTGTTTTGTTGTGAACTATTTCAAGCAAAATGTTTGTTGTTCACATGGGATGTAAGAGCATGTTTGTTTTTGGACTATTCTGACGCAATATATGTTTTATTGCAGTTTTGTTACTCTTTTTATATTACATGTCATGAGCGAATGAGTTCTAAATGTATGCAAAAATGTGACTTAGACTTTTTTGGTTATAGACTTGTATGCATGTGTTTCTAACTGTGCACCTTCATGACAACGATTCTCTTGGGGTTTATGCATAGTTTAGTTCCATTACAACTCATTTTGTTACTATAGTTTGCTCCTAGCTAGGATAGGATATAATAGAAATAGATTACACAAGTAGTTACATAGTCTTCATTTACATCTTTTGTTTGCATAACCATCCATCACTCACCTTCATCGGTGGATCGAGCCACAACCAGTAAAACCAAACTAGCAATGGTTGTCGAGCCAGAATCTGGATGGGTTCCCTATTCCAAACGGTGAGAGGTCTAATTGGGACTTCTTATCAGGGGCAACCCCTTATTGTTGTCGGACGATTTTGGACCCGACAACACTTAGGAATCAAGGAATAGCAGGTGGAACCAAATACCTTGAGATGCCTCACCAAAGGAATGTGGCCATACCACATTTCATACGGAATCTCGTTTTTAATAACATGAGATGGACAACTATTTTTGACATAAAATGATCATAGAATTGCATCAGCCCAAAACATCAATTTAACATTCTTGAAAAACATCATGGAACGAACCAT
>SNQJ01S0049745.1:20844-32384 GCA_010110895.2 Picea sitchensis | reverse complement strand
CAAGTGATCATCAAGATTATGCAAGACATGAAAAGCAGAAATAACAAACATCAATCACACATATGATATACACAGAGATAGATATTCACGAGGAAACCCATAAAGGGAGAAAACCTCTTCTTCTTCGAATGATAGGAAATCTTTTAAGTTCTGTACATCATCTTTCTTTGAGCACCAACTCAAAATGAGGCTACAACCTCTTCTTTAACAAGCTGCAACTTGCTGAGAGAAACAACTCTCTGGTATCTCTAGCACCCACTAGAAGGAAGCACCAACTCCATGAGTGTTCCAGCACCAACTGGATGGAAGCACCAACTTCCAGTCACACAGGCACCAACCTGTATAATAGAGAACAATGGTTCTCCCTTGCACCACACTACCACCCTGGTTTTTATGGTTGCAACCAGATGGAAGCTACAACTCCCTGTGTTCAAGCACCCACTTGAAAATTTGAGGACAACAATCCTCCCTAGCACCACACTACCTCCCTGATTATAAATCTTTTATTGTTGAAATTTATTATAGTGATACAGTATTGATCAATGGCTTACCAGTCTCATCACTATTCTGCTACACTGGTCTGCTCTGCCTGCATCAGTGTCTTCCTACTCGCATATTCTTGTGCTTAAGTTCTCGTACAGTCTGTTGTTTTCACCATTTCTTCTCTTTCCAGCTTATGTTCTTCATCTCTGCATTTTCTCCCTCAACTCATGCTGTAATATTCATTTCTTACAGTTCGACTAAGTTTTACATAGAAACAACAACCTCTCTTTGTCACGACATTTTTCTTTTATTATTGCTCTCATCATTTGTTACACTCTGCATCTCCAACGCTCAAGTCAGGAATCTCAAAAACGCTCAAGAATCATGATTCCAACGCTCATGAGCAATGATTAAACCGCTCAGGAACAATAATTCCAACGCCCCAGAATAATGATTCATTTATTTTAACTGGATATTAACTGATCAAGAAACCATGAGGTGAAACAACAACCTTTCGATCAGATTCAGTTTTGATCAGCGTCGTTGGATTATACACGCAAATGATTTTTGATTTTTTCAACGTGTAACCTCCGATGTGGAGCCTAGCAGTGCTAGCTCCTTCCTCAATCTTCTGTCGATGTGACCTTGGGCGATGCTCTCATGTGACCATGAGATTGAGGGCGTGGCCAAAGGTGGTTTGAGGGAATCCCGCTTTTCAGCCCGCAATTCACTACAAAGCTCCACGTGTCCTTTCTCCAAAATCATGGTTTCGATTGCGGCCCGCCTTCAACTTTTTAAAGTTCTCACACCTTCAATCCCCACAATGTGACAGGACCGTCGATCTCACGATCTTGACGGTGCTCCTGAATCTGACAGTTCAGATCTGTCCTTTCAAGTTCTGCGGATCAGATCTAACCTTCCTAAATCAACGATTGTGATTTACTTCATGGTCCGGGCTCCGAGAGTTTCAAATCTCAAACCCTGCTTTCCTCCGTATGAAAATCTTCTGGATTTGATGATCTATAGACACCTGTCCTCCTTAATCCAACAACTATCCTACGCTCCAAGACTTCGGCCTTCGACAATTTCAAATCTCAAACTGACGCTCTAGATCAGATGACCCACATTCACTTCGGATGATCTCATGCTTGAAATCTTCTTCGGATGATCTGATGACTGAGATTTACTTCGGATGATCTGGCGGTCGAGAATTTATTTCGGCTCTCCAGGCTTCAGGAATTTCAAATCTCAAACTGAAAATCTTCGAAGTGATTTCTTCGGAGCTCACGATCCATCACCACATAACCCTCTAGATCTGATGGTTGAAATTTACTCCGGCTCTCCGAAGTTCGTTGATCCAGATCAATGGTCCACAACATTCCTCGATCAATGGTTGTGATCACCTTCGTGATTTTTCGCTTCTCCTATCTCTGATTTCCCAATTTGTGAATCAGTGCAATGTTGATCTCTCGCCACGTGTCATGCCTCAATGGATGGCCAGGATTGTTGCGGCTCCCAACTCCTCAGGTATTTGCTTCCTACCTTCCCAATATTTGTGAGCGTTAGATCAACGGCTCACAACTGCCCATGATCTAACGATCTAGATCTTCTCTCTCGAATTGGAAGTTTGTGTTTCACGACTTTGGAAAACAACTTCCTCCGTGCTCCAGACTCCCAATTGTCGATTTCCCGATTTCTGGATCCAACGGTTGTTGGTCCTTGCATTCAGGTCCAACGGCTGGGATCTAATCTCCCCCTCTGCGTGATCCTCATGTCTGGACTCTGATCCGATGGCCACTGTCGCTCCTCCTCCTGAGCTTACGATTTCTTCCGACTTAGAAGATTTTCTAAGTATTCAAAGGTTTCATCCTCTGAACCTTCTCTTGTGAGTCTCATCTTCGTTATTCTTGTTTGTCGTCATCGTTGTTGTTGAAAGGTCTCGACTTTGCTTCCCTGTTTTCCATCGTTGTTCTTGCCATCAATGACAAGCACATTCTACCTGTAAACATGCCAACAATATCCCCCTTTGGCATTGATGGCAACCCTGAAAGACTGCACTATTCTTCTTAGACCTCCAACTGTAGCATCCAGACCACACCTTTTCTCCCCCTTTGACATCAATGTCAAAGAAAACATGCTCCCCCTGAGTTGTTGCAGTATTTTTTCGGAGGTATTAGATATTCAACCAACACATACTCCCCCTGACATGATGGACTCTCTTAGGTGAGAGAAGGGATGCCACCCAGCTTCTGACGAAGATATTCACATGGTGTCTTGGCTAGGGGTTTAGTAAAGATGTCTGCAATTTGTTTTGTGGAAGGAATATAATTCAGTTGAACAACTATGTTTGTAACCTTCTCTTTGAGAAAATGATACCTTATTGGTATATGCTTCGTCTTTGAATGGAGAACATTATTCTTGGAGACACTAATGGCACTGGTGTTATCATAGTGAAGTGGAATTGGATCAGTATAAGTTATCTTCAACTCTGCAAGAGTTTGTATCATCCATAAAATCTAAGTGCAGCAAGTAGCAACAACAATGTACTTTGCCTCTACAGTTGATAATCAAATAGATACCTGCTTCTTACTAAGCCATGCTACTAACAAATCACCTAAGAAGAATACACCTCCAATGGTGTTCTTTCTCTCATCCAAACAGTTTGCCCAATCAGCATCTAAATATGCAGTTAATTGAAAATTATGATTTCTATGATACTAGAGACCATAAGTCATTGTACCCTTCAAATATTTGAATATCCTTTTAACAGTTTCTAAATGACTTTGTTTAGGAGTAGACTGATAACGACCTATCATTCCAACAACTCGCATTATATCAAGACGGGATGTTGTGATGTACAAAATATTGTCTATCATTGATCGATATGTTCTTTGATCAACATCAGGTGAAATATCATATTTATTGAGCTTGCAACCAACCACCATAGGTGTGCTCACAGGTGTAGAATCTTCCATCTAAAACCTCTTTAACATCTCTTTCAAATACTTTTCTTGAGAGATAAATATCCCTGCAGAATTCTGATCGATTCATAAACCAAGAAAATATGGTAGTTCTCCTATCATGGACATCTCAAACTCAGTCTGCATTGAATTAGAAAACTACTGAACTGAAAGGTCATTAGTGCATCCAAAAATAATGCCATCTACATAAACCAAAACAACTAATAAATCATCACCTTCAGACTTAATGTACATATTACTATCAACAATACCTTTCTTGAACCCTTTGTCCTGTAGAAATTTGTCCAGTCTATAATCCCAGGCTCATGGTGCCTGTTTCAGTCCATATAATGTACTTTTCAACTTACAGACATAGTCAGGATTATATGTCAGTGAAAATCCTTCAGGTTGATCCACATATACATCTTCTTCTAGATCTCCATTAAGAAATGTTGACTTAACATCCATCTGATATACTTTAAAGTTCTTATGACATGCATAGGTAAGAAATATTATGATGGCTTCCAATCTTTCCACTGGTGCAAAGGTTTCATCAAAATCAGGTCCTTCAACTTGTGCATACCCCTTACACACCAATATGGATTTATTCCTAACAATTTGTCCTTGTTCTTTCATTTTTTTCTTAAACACCCATTTGGAACCAATTACATTCTTATCTGCAGGTCTAGGAACAAGCTCTGAAGTATTGTTCTTCTCAATCTGATCAAGTTCCTCATTCATTGATTTTAAACAATTTACATATTTACTAGATTCATTAAATTTCTTGGGTTCCACCATTGATATGAAGACTATATGTGATTGCTTGGTGTTTTTTATTATCCTTCTCCTGATTTGTACACCTTTGTCTTTTTCACCAATTATCTGACTTGCAGGATGATTCTTTTGAGTAATTTTGGAGGGAGGATTTGATGTTGTTTATTGATTTGAGTCTGCTTAAGTATTTGTATCTTCATATGACTCGGAGTCTTCTCTTTATGATTCTTGGACATGTTCATCTTTAACTTCAACTATATCCTCTAGTGTTGATTCAACACTGCTTACATCTTGTACCGGGATTTCTTCATCAACTTTTATGTCAATACAATCAACCAATTTATGTAGCCTCTTATTATAGCATCTGTATCATTTATTGTTTGTAGCATACCCTAAGAAGATACCTTCATCAACCCTGTTATCATATTTGCCAAGGTTTTCATCATTGCTCTTGATATAGCATTTACTCCCAAAGACTTTAAAATGCTTGATTGAAGCAGGTCTTCCAAACCATAGTTCATAAAGAGTCTTGTCACTTTGTGGCCTGAGACGATCTTTGTTAAGAATATGTACAGTTGTATGAACTGCTTCTACCCAATATGTCTGAGCAATATTCCTTTCATTCATCATTGATCTTGCCATCTGCTGAACTGATTTATTTTGTCTCTCAACTACTCCATTTTGTTGTGGAACCCTTGGAATAGTATACTCTCTTTTGATTCCATGTTTATCACAAAACTCTTTGAAGTCCCTTGAACTAAACTCTCCTCCTTTATCAGACCTTACTACCTTCAATCTTTTTCCTATTTGATTCTCAGTCAGAGCCTTAAACACTTTGAATTTTTCAAATGCTTTAGATTTTTCTTTCAGAAAGGCAACCCATGTAAGTCTAGAATAATCATCAATAATCAACATGAAGTAATTTTATTTTCCTGTACCTTCCTTCCTTGATGGTCCACATAAATCCATATGTACCAGCTAAAGAGGTTTCTCTGTTGATGCAAAGTTCTTAGATTTAAACTGTGTCTTCGTAAGCTTTCCTATTTGGAAAGGTTTGCATACATAATCATATGGCTTTGATATTTTTGGAAGATCTTTTGTTGCCCCACTGTTTCTAAGTTTGATTAGATGATCAAAATTTAGGTGTCCAAGTCTCCTATATCATAACCAAGTTTCAACATACTTGCTTAAGTGACATTCTTATTTTTCTTCTTTCAAAACATAGACATTGTTTTCTGTTCTTATGCCTTTAACAATCAATTGTCCTGAATTCACAGATTATATTTTACAATCTTTAGAAGTGAAAAAAACTTTACATCCTCTGTCAAAAACTTGACTGACACTAAGAAGATTATGTTTCAGACCATCTACAAACAACACATCTTGAGCTTTCCCTTTGCCGTTACTTAGACTTACCATTCCTTTACCTTTGATTTCTCCTGGTGCATCATTTCCAAAGCTTACATTTCTTGATTTTCTTTCACTTAGAGACAAAAACTTACTTTTGTCTCCAATCATGTGTTTGGAACATCCACTGTCAATATACCAGGGGTTCTTTTGTTTTTGCGTTGAAAGTACTAGACCACATTTTTCACTATCTTTATTTTTCCATGTGTTGGCATTTCTAGCTAAGGGTTTTATCCTTGGATCTGCTTTGTAATTCTTCATATGACACTTTGCATCTTTGTGGCTGAAGTTATGGAAGTTATAACATTCAAGCTCATTGTTCAATAGGTCAAAGTGATTGGTGCAACTTTGTCTACTCATTGGTTGTTTAGTTCTATGTTGCAAATATTGTTTATTTCTTGATCTCCTCAGTTGCATGTCTCTAAACTTAATTTGACAATTTGCAATCTTATGACCAAAATTAGAGCAGTAAAAACAATAACCATGGAAGAAATTTTGGTACCTGAAGGATGGTCTTCTTCTTTGCATTTGTTACTCCATCTTCTGATATCTTTGTTTTTTATCAGGGATCATCTTGTCTTTATTAGCTTTTGGTGGCAGAGTAATCACATGGTCTGATTGTCTGCTGACTTGGAACTTGATCATCTTTGGAAGCTAGCACAACAGGTTTTGTATATCCAGTCTCTACAACATCCCAAACATCAACACCTAAGGCCATGATGTATGTTCTCATTCTAACCTTCTAGAAGGCAAAATTTGTTCCATCAAACATAGGAGACTTATTGGTTGAAGTTCATTCATGGCTTGTCATGTTTAAGCTTACTGGTCTATCTTTAAATAAAAGGAACTTGCTTTGATACCAATTGTTGGAATTACTAAGACAACTGAGAGGTGGGGGGGGTGAATCAGTTGTTACTATGCTTAAACAATTTTATGCCTATTAAAATATTATTAACCTTCTCCAAGTGATCATCAAGATTATGCAAGACATGAACAACATAAATAATGAACTTTAATCACATATATGATATACACAGAGACAGATATTCACGAGAAAACTCATAAAGGGAGAAAATTGTTGATATTATGGTAGTTGTGGGAGGTATTTACCTCCACGTGTAAACCTGACAAGAATAGAATGTTATGGGAAGCAAGAAGAAACCCTAATTGATTGGTTAATAACCCTAGAAGACAAGTCGGCTTAAGGGAATGACTTGTATTAGGTTATTAGTCTCCAAGAGAAGAAGTCGGCTAAAGGAAATAATATATACTAAAGAATTAGTACCTAGAATAAGAAGTTGACCCAGGTAGTTTGTTAGATTTAGTATAAATACAGGAGGTCAGTATTCATTCTAGCCAGCATTCTCAGAACTGCAGAGCTCACTTGTGCGCACTGCAGTTGGGCAGTTTTGTGCGCAAGTCTGGAGGAGAGTTGTCGTTGCAGCTGCTGCAGCTAGCAGATTTCATTTTGACTTGGACTATCTCTTGGCTATGGTTTGGACTATCTTGATCAGCTCTTGTTTGGTACGCTATCCTTGGAGAAAGGTGCGTTACCCTTTGTTTGGCTATCTAGCCTAGGGTTTGTTTCCGGAATGATTCTCTGTCAAGGTTAAGGTGCTCGGAGAGTGGCTTCGGCCTATGGTTGGGTGACAATAGTGATATTGTCTATGGTAAAATGAGCACATTATAACAGGTTATGGGCCTACACCTCCTTCATTCAGTCTAACCATTGGAAGGGAGAATAGCCATAATGATATTAATCTCATTGAAGAACTACCGCTAGGGTTTCTAGCAGGAGCAGTTACTAAAGCATTACCGCTAGGGTTTCTAGCAGGAGCAGTTACTAAAGCACTATCGCTAAGGTTACTAGCAGGTGCAGTTGCAGAAACCCTAATCCTCTCATTGAATCACCTTAAGTGAAGGGATTGACCTAATTTCCAGATAAACTAGTGCACCCTAGCCTAGCGCATCACCTGGTACTCTCAGCAAGCCAAGACGTCAAGTTTGAATCTTTGGTCAAATCTAGGGTTGACCAAATCAAAGCAGCGATGAATTACTCTATGAAGTTAGAAAACAAGTTAGATGGAGCCTCTAAATTCATAGCGTGGAAGACAAGGATTGACCTCATCCTTGCCAAGAATAAAGTGTTAGATATCGTGAAAGGAAAAATCGTGGAACCAGAGTTTGAAGAAGGAAAAGAGAAGGAACCACATAACGTTGCAGTTATGGAAAAATTCAAAGACGGTGACATAAATTCCATGAGTATCATAGTGGAATCTATAAAAGACCACTTGATACCCTACATCTCCCATATTGACTCATCGAAGAAGATGTACGATGCCCTAACAAACCTCTTCTCAGTGAGAAACACTGGACAAGTAATGAGTCTGAAGAATGAGCTCTGTGACATGAAGATGAATGATGATGACAGCATAACATCATACTTTGTCAAAATATCACAGTTAAGAGATCAACTACAAGCTATTGAAGAGATCATCTCAGGGAAGGAAGTGGTAAACATAGTACTCAATGGTCTTCCCAAGACATGGTATGCATTTGCCGCAAGTATGAACACAAGGAAGGCATATCCTACATTTGAAGAACTTTGGACTTGTTGTGCTCAAGAAGAATCAAGGATCAATGCAAAAGAGAAACCTCAAACGAAATACGATGATCAAGCCTTCATCGCAAGATTCAATAATTTCATGAACAAAAGGAAGTTTGGAAAGAAGCCAAATCAAAAGAAGGATGTGTCAGAAATACAATGCTTCAACTGTCGAAAATATGGTCACTACAAGAATCATTGTCCCAAGATAAATAAAAGGAAAGAGACACACGAAGCATCAGTTGTCGAAGAAAGGAAATCCTCAAAGAAGACCAAATAGGATAAAGCAGACTTCTTCTTATAAAGACAAGGTAACAATATTCTTCATAGTTGTTGTACATATCTTGTTTGCATAGTTTCTATACATATCTTGTATATCTATCTCTTAAAAGATAATATGTTCCAATAAGAACTATACCTATGGAAGAACAACAAGATAAGGATTTCTATCATTATGACTACAAGTCAAACAATACACATGAAAGGATGAAGTACATAAAACAAATCGTGTGGAAGTTATTACATAAGTAACAGTTGCAAGATAAGCCGAAATCAGCAATCCAGAAGAAAATTGGAGAAAGACTTATGACACCTTGCAGAAGGCAATAAGGATGCAGACGAAAGTGTGGATTATGTTATATGGAGGGAGTCGATTATATATTTCCAAAAGAAAAGCATGCACTCATACATGAAGCAAGGATTAGGAGGGAGCTAATCCTATGATCCATTGAAGATGATAAAGTATATATCCATGGTAACAACCATGAAAAGTAGTACGTGTTCAGTTTGACTTCAGAAGAAGTCTTCTTCAAAAAGAATCCTTAAATTATCCATGGTTGTCCATCCACATCCATGATCCTACGATGAAAGGAAGAAGTTGGAATCTTCAGAGCATGGAATCTATAGAAAACTCCATGGACCCAAGAGCTAAAGAGAAACATGAGGAAGAACATGAAGATTCCAAGAGAAGCCAAAACAACCAGTCATTGTATCGAGAATCACAAGATTACCAGTCTGATATGAACTCACTAAAAGAAATCAAGCAGAGGAACTGAAAGTTGTGATGAAAAACAGTGTATAAAAGACTTACGAATGTAAACATTACGAGATCAAGAACTAGAGGTTCTCCCAGATGGAGGGAGAAGACTATGATGATTGTTTGTTCCAGTAAACCAGACATACCTCTACATGAGTCATTATATCATTTGCAATATCCATGGTTTGGAGTTTTACATCAGATGAATGCAAAGAATGTTCTCCGAAGCAATTGAACAAAGAGTGTATGAAGAGCAACCTCGAGGCTTTGAGGTATACCAAAAAGAGACCCTTGTATGCAGATGGAAGAAGACAACTTGGTGGAGAACCTCCAATGCACAGCAGAAGCGTAGTGAAGACTTTCTATAACAGAGATATTGTATCAAAATGGTTACTTAGAAGCTCAGGATGATGGATCGCTAATCCATGACAAGCTCTCATGATGACCGAAGAAGTACCACTTGGATATGTTCCAGTTTGACCCTTGCCACGATGTTGTGAGCTAGCAGGAAACAAAGAGGAATCCAACAATGATATACTTTATTGATCAAAGCTATATGAAGCCTTCAGAGGAAACCAGTGTTCTAGAAAAAACAAAGTACATTTGAGATCAAGCATTACATTCTCCGTGATGAAGTCCAGGAAGGAGAAAGTGGTTCTCCAATACATATCTCCAAAGATGAGATGATAAGCAGACATCTTGGTAAAGCCTCTATCCAAAATGAAAAAGTTTGAGCACTCAAGCTAGAGCTCATGGAGACGACTTCCTTATTGAAAAAGGAAGAGATGAATCCTAGGTTGGGAGGGAGCACTGATGTGTTATTGATTTATGGACAATCATTTTTCAGTTCGAAAAATGGTCCAAGATGAGTAGTTCCTTTCCAGTTCGGAAAGTGGTTTGAGATTTCTGACGAACATGCATTTTCGAGTTTGAAAAATGGTCAAGATCGAACGTTCATTTTCGTAATGAAAATGGTTCGATGGATTGTTGATGTACCATAGACAGTGATTTCCCATTGTGGTTAACATGGGGAATGGTCTAGGACGGTCTCTCTTCTTTAGGGTTACTCAAGAAGACTGATCTGCCTCGTCGGGCAATCATTCTTTCGAAGCTCACAGTTGTGAGCAGTTTCGAAGAATGGTTCGTTTTGGAGGTTGGTGCAAGATGGTCATTTCCTTTGGAAATGGTCAGGATAGTTATTCCCTAGGGAAGATTCATTCTCTCCAGGTTGCACTTTGTTTAGTGCCGGAGGAATGGCCCAGGGTGGGGAATGCTCCAGATTCAGCAATCAGGGATAGCCATTCCTTAGGGCAGAGTCATTCTCTTTAGGTTGCACTTTGTTTAGTGCCGGAGGAATGGCCCAGGGTGGGGAATGGTCTTGGCTCAAAAATCGGGACAGTTATTCTTCCTTGCTTCAGGAGAATAGTCCAGATAGTTCATCATTGATGCTTTACCTTGTGAGGGCAGATGTTCTTCCAAGTCTCATAGATGTGAGTGGAATAATGGCCCAGATGATTCAATTTATATCATAACAATGTTTTCTATGTAGGTTGATATCGGATGATTGTTATGGAGACTGTATGTCTCTAGACAGTAGATGTATAATACTGTGGTGGATGTATTCCACTAATTGTGACTATATGTCCCTGATCAAGTATCTCTGTGCTACTTGGTGTGGTAGTGTACCACTAGATTGCAGTTGTGTACTACTATAGATAGACACGGTTGTGTTCTATTGCATGTATTTGTTTTGATTGCCTTGAAGGCTATCAATAATGTTGGAAATCAGCTAGATGGATGATCAATGGACAGAGATTTCCTAGATGGAAAATGGTTCAGGACATTTATTTTTTCTAGGACATATGTCCAGATTAGAAGAATGGCTCCTATGTCACTCTGTGGAGTGAGTGACTTATCAAACATCATGTCTGATTACTCAGATAGAGTATGGTTTCGAGAGATGATGCAGTTGATGACACTGATAGTGATGATGATGCTCATGATCTAGTCATGAGATAGTCTATACGAATATGTTGATGCTACCAGGTGAATGGTATGTTTGTTCTCAAGACCATTACCTTCAAATACTTCCCTAGCTATGAGGGAGTGTTGATATTATGGTAGTTGTGGGAGGTATTTACCTCCACGTGTAAACCTGACGAGAATAAAATATTCTGGGAAGCAAGAAGAAACCCTAATTGATTGGTTAATAACCCTAGAAGACAAGTCGGCTCAAGGGAATGACTTGTATTAGGTTATTAGTCTCCAAGAGAAG
>SNQJ01S0049745.1:4932-17184 GCA_010110895.2 Picea sitchensis | reverse complement strand
GGGGACCCGCTTGCCCCCAGACCCCTAGACCCCGCAGAGGGGGTACCCCCCCTCTGCACTCCCCCGCGTGGAAGAGTGTACATACTTCTGGGGTGTAAATACTTCATGGGGTATAAAAACGGCCAAAAGGAAGAACCTCTGAATCAGAAAGATAATCAGGCTCCACAACCAACAAAAGTAAACCCTAAAGTAAGACGTCACCCTTATAGGGTGACATTTTGGCACTTTTGCAAGTCGTTGGAGTAGTAGATGGGTGAACTAGGCCTCCAAAGGCCAAGTGTCTTCAATATAAGCCTATCCTCCATGATCCATGGCTTCCTTCCTTCAAAATGTGCCAAGTGTACTCAACCACCACCAAACCCTAGCCCTGATGTGACGTTAATCCCTCAAAGGTGACATTTTGGCCTCCTTAGGAAAATCGTTTGGGTGGTAGGGGCTAGGTTAGGTCCTCCATGATGTCTTCTAGGCCTCCAAAAACATTTCTTCATCATCCGACATGTGGGCCCTGGTAACCAACCTATGGGATTCAAGCTCCATGGAGGCCTAAGCTAGGCTTGTTCCTCCAAAACTGTCCACCAGCTGGGTCCTGCAAAGACAAATGGATACGCCCTCCAAGGATCTCAAGTCAAATGCATCATGATGAGTAAATCAAATCAATAAAAGAGCCATCTAAGCATGTACATACAAACCACTTCATCAAAATAAATGTATGCTCAAAGACTCTATGCAATTTGTCAAGTTTAGGTATGGGAGGGTTGACAAAACGACCTATTGAGTGAATCATATCTCAAGTTTATGGGTGTTTCCCAAGGGGACTTCCTTCTAAGTCATGTGGATGAAGTGTCATGGATGGGGGGGAGAATTTTGAGCATGGGTTTCATGATATACAAGGGCCTGTAGTGTCTCATTTATGGGTGCCTTTATGGAGGGTGTGCCACACCTTCGTTTTCAATGCAACATTTTTCCAAACCCATTTATTTCCTTTTATCTTTTAGAATGTTTCTAAGTTTAAGCCAAGGCGGGGCTTCTACCTAAGCATGAAAAAATGCATTTGCCTTGACTATACCCTAGTCAGATCATGCTTCCCCAAGTTGAAACATGTGTGGCTCTTCTACCTAAGCAATAAAAACAATGCCCACACATGCTCCACCCTAGTTGGTATTTTGTGATTATTTATTCTTTTGTAGGTCCCATCAGTTTCTCATGAGAGACATTTCATTGTCCTCGGGATCCCTGGGCGAGCATCTAGAAGGTTAATGATTTGAATTTTATCTTTTTTTAGCTATAAGCCTCTGGGCCTTCATCCCCTTGTTTCCATGAAATGAGGGACAACCCCTTCTTGTGTCAATACACCCGAAAATCCAAAAAGGTAAGGAGATGAGGGGATGAAGTGTGGAAAGTGACAAGTATGGTCGACATTGGAACAATTACTTGTTAAGAGGACCTCCCAGTAGCAAACCTATCCCTAAGGGTGACCCACTTACTAGGGTGCAATGTCAACCACCAAAGTGAAATAGGGAAAATAACATAATGTCCAAGCAAATGTCACATAATCAAAAACATTACTGAGATGCAACAAACTCAAATGCTTCAAATATTGAAATGACACTTAACATAAAACCTGACTTGTACCTCATGGAGCAAGACCCAATTGCTTGCAAGATGATGTGGTGGATACTGTTGTGACGAACCTGGAGCTGTGGTGGTGAGGTGGGTCTCTTTCTGTGCAAGTGGACACTGCTGGTCAAGCTATCTCTTAATAGTCCATGTTTGCAACCTGAGGGTCTCAAGACATCATCTCCTTAGTTATCCCGAGGAGTTGGGTATAATAGAGAGCATGGAGAGACTCTTTTAGCGAGACAACTGGATATGCCATTCAATTATTCTATCGATGTTGCAGCTGTCGAGGCTGACTATGCTAGAAATCCTTGGTGATCGTTTTGTAACTTTCGAGCCTCAAAATTTGATTCTGTCAGTTGCGTTGGAATCAAAATGGCGAGAACCATTTTCTTGGTCTGTTTCTGAGAAGAAAAATTCACTTTGACGGACACTAAAAAATCACGCTCAAGGCATTTTTTAATGAAAGTTCGGGTCCCCCATTCGTTGTTGCTTGATTCAAAATTGATTCCACGAGTTCCCATGTCATACATGATGTATAGGGACTGGGTTCACCCATTGAGACTATAATTATGCGTCAGTAGGATGAAGTTATAAATCCTCCAAAACAACCAACTGATGTTAGAAGCACTTAGTGTTGTTTTAAAGCTGGGAGGGCCAAATTTCTTCCAAAGTGCATTTCAGAGGAAACACATGACCAATAGGTGCTGTGTTTAGCCCATATGTTGCTACATGGCCTTCACAACGAATATTTAGTCATAAAATAAAAAAATGCAAAGCATACAAGCTAGTATTATGTGCGCGAAGAAAGCCGTTGGGGACATTACAAACTTGATTACGATTGCAATATGAAGTGGATAAGGTGAGATAGGAAATCAATGACTATCTGTCTAGATAGGCATGGAGAGTTTAGTCATTAAAATAGGTAGGAGTTTGATTGATGGTGCAGCAAGAAAGATCTGAGCTGGGAGGAAGATGAGATAGGTGTCGAGACGAAGGTAGGCCAACGCTGACTGATCAACATCGGCAAGAGGGGGAAGATCATCGTCGATGCACTCAGCGATGACGCGAGGTCAATATTGATTTGCTGGTGCATTGGTGATAGGAGGTGGAAACTTATCAACAGAAAGAACGTCACTGAAGAAGAGGTGAATCTCGCCGATATGTAGTGAAATGAAGCTAAAGGGAGGGGCGCTATCGAAATGCGGTGCATCGAGTAAAGTTAAAGGAAGTTAGCCAATGGGAAGCAAGCACGTGGCGAAGATAATCACGTGAAAATTACTGATGTGTTGGCATTGATCATGTGAACTTCGTCGGTGATACAAACGTGTGTTAGTGAGATTTAGCAGAAGTGTGCTAGCACATTAGTGAAGCTCGAAGGATGGTGGCATATGTATAGGCGAATAAATCAATGGCGTGCCAATGCAATAATGGAAGAAATATGTGTTTTTCAATAAGCTATGTGTCAGCGTAGGAAGAGGGAACTCGTTGAAGTGTGAATGAGATAGGTTGAAGTGATCGGAAGAGAAGTTGCAAATGACAAGGCGGGGGGAGTGAGAGGAAAACTTAAGCTTAGCCGCTTGCGTGACATAGAGAGGGTGAGGGTCCTAGTAAGAAGAATTATAGGGGTTCCAATTTCTTCCCTTAGAAATACGCTAAGACAAGAAAATTGGGAGGCTATTCTTCTTGTGCAACAAATGGCGATACACTAAGCGAAGCCGAAATTTCTGCTAGTCTTTCCTAATTGATAAGCATAAAATGTAGAGGGTCATAACTTACTTTCAATATCTAAAATTACAGAAATAATATGTAACAATTACCTGAAAGATTCCATCGTGGTGGGATCATTGGAAATGCTTGCATATCGGCTAGTGGAGCTCGTCTGTTGTAAGTAGAGGATGAATAATGATGAGATTTATTTCTTTAAACTGCGTCGATGGTCCGTGTTGGTATCTTCGTCATGGGGCTAATATAGTTTTGGGATAATAAATATTTTTCACCAAGTGAGTATATATATATCTCGTAGGTGTTTCTCCACTACCTGTGAGCATCCATAGCCCTGATGGAGTCACCAGAACGTCACAAACCTTTCTTCGCTGCCAGTGAACGTACATAGCCCTTGTTATCCCCATTTTGTGGATAACTAAGGAGATTTTTCTCAAGGCCCTCACGTTGTAGATATGGAGTTTCGAGATACTACATGACAAACAATACCTTTTTGCACAGATGGAAAACCCACTCACCACCATAGATTTGAAGATGGCATCCATCACATCAGTTGGCTTCCAGAAGGCAGTGGGCCTTGCTCCATGAGGTACAAGTCAGTATTATGGTGAGCATGATTTCAATATTTAAGCCAATTGAGTATGTTGTATCGTAGATTGCTCTATATTTCATTATATATGCTTGGACATTATGCCTTTTGCCCTACTTCACCTTGGTGGTTGACATTGTGCCCTAGTAAGTGATATTCCATGGGAATGTGTTTGATACTAGGAACTCCCTTAATGATCCATTGTACTGTTCCAGACCATACTTATCACTTTCCATCATTATTCTCTCCATTTCCTTATCTCTTGGGATTTTAGGGTGTATTGACCCAAGAAGGGGTTTCCCTCATTCTATGAGAAGAAGGGGTTGAAGGCATAGAGGGATTGATGTTTGGTAAAAGATAAAAGCCTTGGATAAACCTTCTAGATGCTTCGCCCAAGGATCACCCACGAAAGCAATGAAACAATTATCTTTGAGTAAAGGGGACCCACAATATAATAAAGAATACTTAAAAGGTTAGTTGAAGGATAGGAGGTCTCATCACAAGCCGACCTATCACGTCCATGAAGATCTAGTGGTATGACATTGCCATCATCTGGTCACCAAACCAAGGTAATGTCTCTCAGTTGCATGGCTGAGAGAAAGGGGGTCTCATCATGATCCAATCTTCTCATTTCCACTAGGTGTTTGTGGGTGGCATTGCCATCATATGGTCACCACGCTAGGGAAGTGAACTTTAACCTCTCCGTATCCTATATTGAAATAAAATACAAAGAAAGAAAGATAAAAGGCATTTGATGGTCTTGGAAAAAGTGTATTGCGGATGAAGGTACTACACACCCTCTACAAAGGCACCCATGAATGAGACACTACGACCCCTTGTATGTCATGAGCCCTTGATCAAGTTTTGGGAACACTTGGTCATATTTGACCATTTTTGGGACTTCCACAGCCTGTCGAAGATGGAGTGCCAGACGAAGCGGAGATTGCAGAATCTCGACCCACTTTTGGGTTTTGGGAATATGTAATGGGAAAGGGATGTCAGCCCATGGGTTTACCCACGCTTAGGCCCATTTTGTATGTATAAATAGAAGGATAGGCAACATAAGAAAAGAGAGTCAAATAGTATGTCTATGTGATGTATGCTAAGTGAAAGTAAGGTTTGTAAGAGCTTAGTGCCTACATGAGACTTGCAGAATCTGAGTGCAAGCTACTGTAAGAAGTTGTAGAAGGCTTTTGTGCTATAATGCAAGGCAAAAGGATCTAGCGAGCTGCGCAGATCTTCTGTCCTGTGCGCAGTAGGGTTTGGTGGCTCTATGCTTGTAACCGCTTGGTGGATGATAATAAAGAAAAATAGTTGGTGGATGTAGCCCCAGGGTGGGGGTGAACCACGCAAACCCTACGTTTTCCGCTTTGTGCCTTGTTCTGATGCATTGATGTGATTATTTGCTAAGTGATTTGATATATTTAGATAGATCTATTTATGCTTTGTGCTTCTTAGATGTATGTGAATGTAGATCTGACATGTATGAATATGCTTAGTACTGGTCTATTGGATTTGATCTGTTTTACTGTTGTTAAGCACTTAAATCCTTTAGATCTAAATGAATGCTGCGATGCTCTGTGCTATTTGCGAAGTATAATAAGGATTGAATATTGATGAATGATCGATGCTAAGTGCTATGTAAGAGATATAATTACAGATCTGTGTCCTAGCTTAGGTTGCAGACACATGAGTCTTGCAACCACCCCTGCCTCTACCTCGGGTGAGACTTCATCTACTTCGCAAGTGTTGTTGAAAGGGCTGATAGTTAGGGTTTTGTTGGTGCGCTCTTGTAGCGTTGAACCCTGGGTCTGCCCCTGTGCCAACAAATGGTTCCATTGCCGGGATTGAAACTATGATTGTTGGGAACTAAGGGAGAAGAATATTTGTGTAAAGATTCAATTGGAAACTGTGGAAGCTCTATGCGTAGATCTGTTTCCCTAGTGCGCAACTTTTTACTCAACCCGTGAAACTTTGTGCCAAGAAAGGAAGGACGGATCTGAAGAAAAGAAGCAAGATCTGAACGCTTTGTGCTCTAAGAAAAGTAAAAGTGGAAGTTTCTGAATAAAAGAGGCCATATCTGCAGAAAAAGAGGTAAGATCTATAAGCTCAATGCTTTGATAAAGCTAAGAATAGTTAAAAGTTCTTAGATCTGGAAGCTTTGTGCTCTGTAGAAGTAAGATAAGTGGATTTTTTTTTTCTAGAGCATGGATCTAGGTATGTTTGATAGAGTCTGTCCTAGCTTAAAAACTAGGGCATTAATAGATGAAAGAAAGTTTGATATGAGTAGATCTGATAAGAAAAGTGATAAATATGTTATACCTATGCATAGAAAGAATGTTTGGACTAACAAATGAATGCAGGATCCTAGAAAGAATTGTTTGCAGGCTAGCTACCATGATCCTAGTACGCAACACACAAGAAGTTGGTGATCATTTAAAATAAAGCGAGAAGTGACCCTATGTTACAGTTGCAGAAAACCAGGCCATCTAGCTAAGGAATTCCCTGGTGGAAGACCTAGTTGTCTATGTTGCAAAGCTATGGACCATGAAGTATTGGATTGCCCTAGAATGATTGCTAAGCTTAAAAGAATGAATTTGAACCAGGGAAACCCTAAGGCGGATCCAGAAGAGGCAGAACCGCAACAAGAATAAGAGAAGATATTGGAACAAATGAAAGAGACCCTGAATGAGCACCGATATGTTAGACTATCAGAGATTTTCAAAGAAAAAGATTGCATTGAAGAAAGAATAGGAGACTTTGACATTGATTCTGTCCTTGATGACGAGACAAAAGTGAACATTATGCCAGAAAGAACTTGGGAAGCTATAGGGAAGCCTTCTATGATCCCTTCATTAGGAGGAATATGACTATTTAGAGGAAAACTGATGATGTTATGTGGAAAGTTCGCTCTAATACCTATGAAAATCAATGGAACTTCAACAAAGGAAGACTTTGAGATTGTTAAATTCATTGAAAATAGCGACCCATTTACTATGTTACTAAGAAAATATTGGATTGATAGTGACCAAGCTAGAAAGAAGGAAGAAGAAGAAGTCTTAGAACATAAGAGACAAGAGTTAAAAGATTTCATGACCAGAAGGATCGCGCAGTTGATTGAAGAACAAGAGAACAAATCGAAGCTACATGACACTAGAAGCCCAGATGTCAAAACTGCAAGAGAATTAGAAGACTCACATAAGATTGAAGTATCTGTCCCAGAAAAAGAAGAAGTGATACACCTGAATCCTAGGAAAGAATCTCAACATCGTGAAGTGACTATGTCCAAGGAAAATAAGAATTATAATGGAAAAAAAACCACCGAGACAAAGCTCACTGGAAAAAAGGCTAGGAATCTAAGTAAGAAGAAGGCTAAGATTGAAAAGTTACAATAGGTTCCAGAGGGTACCTTGCAGAAAGAAACTTTGCAGAATTGGAGCTTCACTGGGATATCAAATCAACGACATAGGGCACTTTGCCATGGCGAAGCAATATAGCCGTTGGAGGCCGATATTTCCATTCGATCGCCGCTCCGAACGGGTCGAAAAGCATTAATGCTCATAACTAGACCATTGGACCATGCCATAGAAAACAGAACAAGAGTTAATACCTGTTGCAAAGCAAACCGTTTCCAAGATTGCCTATTTATCTCGTCGAGCCATGCCCTAAGAACACGTTTTCCAATTGAGAATTTGAAGCCCACAGACTAGCAAGTGTATACAATGATCATCGCGCCTTTGTTGTTCATTCATGTGTAGTGTCTAAGATCATTGTGACCCCGATAATTTATCCTGAGCATGTATGTCCAAAGAGCTTAGCGCACTTGAATAATCTGTGAAGGAAGTACTCGCTGATCTTGGGACCGAGAAAGTCATGTCAGAAAGAAGGATGTCTGCAGGTGTGCAAGCATCGTCCACAAGAGGAGTCCAAGCTTCTCCATTGATTGCTCGTGGAGCAGGAACTTCCAGAACCACGGCAGAGACAAGAACGAAGCATATAGATGATATTATGAATGCCAAGTTGATTCTGAGCATTCTACTTTCCTACCTACCCCCTCTAAGTGGCGCGATCAACCAAGACAATGTGCCCAGATATTTTGACTATGCTTTGGTCATGACATACCTCCCGAAAGGGATACGCGAAGATCGAGCCGACCAGGATAAGCTCGCAGCATTGAATTTCAGTGACTTCAACCTTGGTGACCGGAAATCTTACAACATGCTTGCCCCGCATAAGTACTTGACTAGGACTAAAGGCAAGAATTCGAATATTATCCCGCAACCATGGACCCAGAACCTCGCACAGTCCACACTGATTAATTTGATGAAGATCCCGCACTTCGGACGACACCAGGAAGTAAACGCATGCGTGAAATTGTTGTTATCCTGCTACCACAGAGGTTACTTATGGTTGAACCATCGCATCATTGTGGATCTGACCTTGATAAATCAGATCACAGGGTTGAGTATGCACTTCCCAGACCCATAGGATTTTTACCCTGGAAAGACCTTAGACCGAGCATTAGCGCAGAGGATTAAAGAAACTTATGGCGATGTCGAGAAGGGCACGTGAGGTTACAAGGTAGCCTCTATCCAGAATGGTGCAGTGCACCTCGCATGTCAATTGATCATAGGCAAGCTAGTTCGCAAGAACCGACCCACCGAAGTGACTAGATTCGTAGTTGACCTCGCAGGCAAGTGCATGGAGGGACTATAGATGAATTGGGCATAGTACCTTGTAAATCAGCTGGAGCTTGATTGCAGAGAAGCGCAAGACCAAGGGTATGAGTTCCACTTTAGCTGGCTTCTCATATTGATTGCTTTCATCGCCTGGGAGCTACCAGAAGGCGCCATTTTCTTGGATATCGAACCCTTCAAACCACTGGCCGTGAAGTTCTGTACATTATGGTACTCCAATGACATGAACAAGCAGTGGCAGTCCGATGTCGTCTTCCATACTTACTACAACCAGTTGAATCAAGCCATCCATTCCAAGCCTCAGATGACCCCGAATACTCTCTACAGGTTTTATCTCTTAATGAAGATTAGTGCGGACCGCCACTTCATTTATATAACAACACGCGCTGATGAGCACAAGCAATAGTTGTAGTCATATTACAAGTTGACCAAGGAAGACATCGAAGATATCACCAAGGACTGGTCAATAGACCTTCTCATTCCAACGAACCCCGCGAAACTATCCGATATTGATAGCCCAGAAAATGTGCCGGATACACTAGGACCAAGCAAGACGAAGAAGCTTGAAGAGGTTCACGATGTAGACAATGCATCTGTAAGGATTGACTCTATCACACCAGATGAAGGGGATGATGGAGAAGAAATAGAAGGTGCAGAAATTGAACAAAAAAAAGGATAAGTGCCACCGCCTAGGGATGAAGAGGACTCGTCGAAGAAAAGGAAGGTTTCTTCTCCGAAATCTTCCTCCCAATAGAAACCTAGAACCCCTGTAACCAAGATGCGGACTACCCTCACATTGGATGCTTTTAATTTCATCATTGCAGCTGTGAACGATGCTTCACATGAGGTATTAGAGAAACAAGAGGCGAAGCAGGAGCAAATGTATAATCGTATTGAGATTGAACTCCAAGGAGTGCAGCAGGCACTCCAGTCTAGCCGCACAATCTCCACTGCGCCTCTGACAACAGGAATAGTAGAACGAGGAGATGAGCCAGCCCAATTGCACCAGATCACCGATAAAGTTGAAGCTTGCCTTCGACAAGCTCAGGAAGAGACAGTGCAAGCCATCTAGGATCTGACATAGGTACAAGGAGTACTTGTCGAGAAACGCAGTGCTACTGAACGAGAAAAACTTTCTCTTCAAGTACAGTGGGACAAAGAGAAAGTAGAGCTACAATAGAGCAAGGACCATTTGATCACAGAGAAACTATAAGTAAAGGAATAGGTCAACAGAGCACTTCACTCTGTGAATGTCATAGAAGTGAGAGCTGAAGAACAAATTCCATAGCAGGTGGCACAGCCTGAAGAAGTGATCCAACAAATTTAGCAGCGCATCGTAGACCTGGAAATTCGTACTGTGCCCGAGACTCCAAAAGAAATTAGAGACCTAAAAGAGACAACTGCTCGTAGCGCATTTAGAAGAATGAAATCCCTTGCTTTGGAATGCAAGCAACTGAGCTCTAGGAGCGCTCAGACTTATGAAAACCTCACGGAGAATCCAGAGTTACAAGCATTGGACTCGCAACTCCAAGAAGCAAAGAAACATGCAGATAGGTTACAAGCGCAGCTGAAGGCCTTGTCACCAGTTGAAAGAATGAAGAGGTTTCCAGAGAAATGCACGACCCAACAACAGATCCACACGATCCAAACCAAAGTGATGGAAGTCTCTCAACGACTTCAACCAGTGCAAGAGAAGGCATGCCAACTATTCACCGAAGTTGAAAGCCAAGGAGTAGAACTTGAACATATTGTGAGTGTAGCAGAACAACACCTAGAAGGATGAGTCAATGTCGCAGTCATCTAGGAGTTCACTGAGCAAGAGGCAGTAGCAGTACAGCAGGTCGAAGCAACTCGAGGCGTTCGAGGCAGAATAGATCAAACCAAAGTCACTCGGGACAAGCCACAGGTGAGTGTTGGGGGCCTGTTGTCCCTTGACCAAGTTTTGGGAACACTTGGTCATATTTGACCATTTTTGGGACTTCGACAACCTGTCGAAGATGGAGCACCAGACGAAGCGGAGATTGCAGAATCTCGGCCCACTTTTGGGTCCCTTTTTGGGTTTTGAGAATATGTAATAGGAAAGGGATGTCGGCCCATGGGTTTACCCATGCTTAGGCCCATTTTGTATGTATAAATAGAAGGATAAGCAATGTAAGAAAAGAGAGTCGAATAGTATGTCTATGTGATGCATGCTAAGTGCAAGTAAGGTCTGTAAGAGCTTAGTGCCTACATGAGACTTGCAGAAGATGAGTGCAAGCTACTATAAGAAGTTGTAGAAGGATTTTGTGCTATAAGGCAAGGAAGAAGGATCTAGCGAGATGCGTAGATCTTCTATCCTGTGCACAATAGGGTTTGGTGGCTCTGTGCTTGTAACGGCTTGGCCGACGATAATAAAGAAGAAGAGTTGGTGGACGTAGCCCCAGGGTGGGGGTGAACCACGTGAACCCTGTGTTCTCCGCTTTGTGCCTTGTTCTGATGCATTGATGTGATTATTTGCTAAGTTCTTTGATATATTTAGATAGATATATTTATGCTTTGTGCTTCTTAGATGTATATGATTTTAGATCTGAAATGTATGAAGATGCTTAGTGATGGTCTACTGGATCTGATCTATTTTACTATTGTTAAGCACTGAAATCCTTTAGATCTGAATGAATGCTGCGATGCTCTGTGCTATTTGCGAAGTATAATAATGATTGAATATTGATGAATGATCAATGCTAAGTGCTCTGTAAGGGATATAATTACAGATCTATGTCCCAGCTTAGGTTGCAGACACCTGAGTCTTGCAACCACCCCTGCCTCTACCTCGGGTGAGACTTCATATGCTTCGCAAATGTTGCCAAAAGGGACGATAGTTAGGGTTTTGTTGGTGCGCTCTTGTAGCGTTGAACCCTGGGTCTGCCCCTATGCCAACAAATGGTTCTGTTGTCGGGACTGAAACTGTGATTGCTGGGAACTAAGGGAGAAGAAGCTTTGTGTGAAGATTCAATTGGAAACTGTGGAAGCTCTGTGCGTAGATCTGTTTCCCTAGTGCACAGATTTTTACTCGACCCATGAAGCTTTTGCCAAGAAAGGAAGGACATATCTGAAAAAAATACGTCATGCCCTTTCTAGGGTGATGTTAGCCCATTTTAGGGAAGCATTGACCTCTTGGAGCAAGACGATATCCCTCCTTGGGCCTCTCCAAGCTTCCATACTTGCCACAACTGCCATAACTGCCTCCCCACAATGCCCATAATGTTGGATGACGTCATGGGCATCATGGGTAATGTCATGGGTCTTCCAAGGCCAACGTTCCAGTGGAGAGGGCACAACCCCCATGGGTAAGGCTCTGCTAGGCTACCTCTTTGGAACGTAGTCCTCTTCTCTGGTGAAAACACCTCTGTCCTATCTTTTCCCCCTACTGGGGTCTCAACATCCATTCGGTGGGCTCTTCAGCCCCATGGAGGTCCGAACTAATCATCTCCCCATGTGTACCTATTCAATATGGTACCTGTCTGTCGGGTATGATTCTGCACATCAATAGATACGCCCTCCATGGGCTCATAAGTCATAGGGATCATAGCAATGTCAATCACATCCAATCATCAATTTTATTAAACATGTGCATAAAACCCCTTT
>SNQJ01S0049744.1:36458-56628 GCA_010110895.2 Picea sitchensis | reverse complement strand
AACAAGTGTTGAGGCATTATTTGGATGGTTTAAAGGAGTGGAAAGACCCATATGATTGGTTCAGTGCAAATTTTTAGTAGATTATCCAAGTGTTCAGTGTGGAGGTTAAAAAAAGTTTCATGTTCAAGGGAGACTGGAAGAGTTGTTTACAAAAGTTTTCAATAAACTTGACACACTTCCTTCAATTTCCCCCCCATATAGATAGATGAGTACCTCTTTTTAATTTAATGAGATTGAGGAGGATAAAACATGCTTGATAAAACTCACCTTTGGGAAGTTCCTCTTCTTTTATTTATCAAACTGGAAGAAGTAATGGTTTGTCCCCATATGGGCCCTTCAATGTGTAGTTTAGCAAGTCCATAGAAGGAAAACCCGATGGTTTTTCATGTTTAGAGAGTTTGAAAAGAACTTAAAGGTGATTCTAGGATTGTCCTTTTTCATAATTTTAGTCTTTGAGGTTCGAAAAAGAGATAAACTATTACTTGGAAGACGCCCTTTTGAACCTTTTAATGAGTGTGAAAGGAAGCAAGATCACTGGACAATGTTTTCATGTTTAGAGAGTCTGAAAAGAGATTAAAGGAGACTCTAGGGGGTTCCTTTTTCATATAACCTTTACGAGTATGAAAAAAGTGATAAAAGTATACTCGGTTACATTCTCATGCATTTGTGAGTGCAAGAAAGAACAAATACTAAGCTCATTGGTGTTACAAGGTCATCGAAAAAATCTGCTCAAATTCCTGTAAAATCAAGATGTTCTAGGAAAAAGACATGAGTAATTTCTTGAAAAATGGAAAAAACCCAAAAATAAACTTTATAATAAGGAGAAATGACCAAATTGAACATATCAAATATCAAGTTAGGTCAAAAATTCATTTTTACCTTTGTTTTTACTATTCTCCTCTAGTCTTTGAATTTTGACCTTTGTTGGAGCGTTTTTCGAGCGCTGATTGTGGGGGTTGTTGGAGGCTATTTTTGAAACCGTCTAGATTAGGTTGGTTGCCTCCTCCTCCTCATTACTACATGTCTTTTTATTACATTTCATCCTTTATTTTAGGTGTTCTAGGCTCCTTGGTAATCCCTAGAGCGTCGAATTAGATTGACGCTCCCTCAAGGCATCGAGGGGAGCATCGATCATGATTTCAACACCTTGGTGTGTGCGTTGAGGGTGCGTTAGCACTCTGTTTTCCTCTTTGAGGGAGCGCTAGGCACATGATCTATTTTTTTATTTTTCTTAGGCTGAAAAGAGACAATTTCTTTCTTTGAGGGTTTAGCTAATGATGATTAATTGATGTATTTGCAGGTTTCATCCATAGCTAACCATGATTGAGTGGAAATAACATGAGCATGAGTTTGATGATATCGCTGCTCTTCAAAATGATCAAGCGAGGGGGGCCTTATGCAATTGTGGATTTCTCAAGTATTTAAAACTTCAAAATATGAGGAAAGAAGTGTTGTTTCTTGAATGATACTTGATCGATCTATGGGATGATGGTGAGGAAGTGTTTCAAATAGGGCCACATTTTCCATAGATTGACATGGATGATGTATAATTTTTGATAGGGATCTCGAGGAGATGTATACTAGGATACTCCGTGACTGATTGAGGCATATGTTGTAGAATACTACATAACAGGGTCATGGTTGGTGGGAAGAAGGATCGTTATAAAATATGTGAGGGATATATCACTTCGATCTGTCTTGTTTTCTATTACCAAGCTGGCGGGGAGAACTAGTTCCCATCTCGCTTCAAAGTCCCAAATTTCTTATGCCATTCAGTGTTTGGAACTTAGGCTGTTCAAATGGAGCGTGAGGTTCTTGAGGAATGTTAAAGAGTAGATATCCAAATACAAAACTGGAAGGAAAAATAATTTCGGATATGGTTCTTTCTTGGTCTCATTTTTCATAGAGCGGATTCCCCAGATGGAACCACAGGTTGCAATGATAGCATGCCCTGTGATCAAGCGTCACATGGAGAGGTGGACTAATCTTTCCCCCAGGATGGGGAATGAGCCCTCATATTTTAGATTCACTACCAACTTCTTTGCATGGTGGAGGAGGCAGTTGATGGTGATCGAGGACTTCCCCTTTGCTGGTGTAGATTTCAGAGGCAGTGCAAACTTGGTACTTCTCGAGAGAATAGAGTGGGGCACATCAGGTATGAAATATCATAACCTTGTAACAATATATTTTTGTTATTTTTTCATATGTTTTTTGTTGTACAATGAGGGATCTAAGTATTTTTTTTTCATCATGCAGATAGAGGTGTGTCACATTGTTGACGGGCGAAATTGTCCGTTCGTCAATTGAGAGAGTGGAACCGGTCCGGGGTTGTCTAAATAACCCAAGCCGTTTGGAATGAACCACCCTGACGGGTTTAACGACTTCGTTGGCCACTCTAAGGTCCTAAGAAAAACCAAAGAGAAAACTAACCTAAACTAACTAATCTAACAAAAACAAATAAAACTAACTAAAACTAACTAAAAGAAACTAAACTAACTAAACTAACTAAAACTAAACTAATACACTAATCTAATTAAAACAAACTAAATTAAACTAAAACTAAATATAAACTACTCTAACTATTATATACAATCTACTAATTATTAATACACTAACTCTAGCAATTAAATATCTAATTACTAATTACAACTTATTCACAAATATACAATATATACAATTGGCAGATTTACATAAAACCTGTAAAACTCATGTGTTTTCTGTCCTAAGATAGCCAAAGATATTTTTGATTTTTATATTTTATGAATAAGAAATAGAACTACTGAAATTAAATGATCTAATATACTAACTCTAACTTTAAACTAATATATGAACTAAACTACTAATAAAAACAACAAGACTAACTGACCTGGAAACGCTCCTAATTTGTCCTGCGTTTGTTGACTTCGAAGCTGGTCGGAGGAAGTAAACTCGCACCGGTTATTCCAAAATCATTTCGTAAATGAAAGGCTGCACTGCTCTTCGAGTTATTTATAGGACAAACAAGACATAAAAGATCATAACAACTATATGATTATAAATCTCTGCAATAAGGGAAACCTGTTATGCAAAAACTTATATTTAACAATTCAATTCATGAAGAAGATAAACTTGTCATTCACAAACTGAATTAGACAATTATTATGTCTTTTATACACTTGGAAGAAACCAGATATGGATTATGATAATTAGAATTATATCATTTGCACTTGATTTAGATAGCTAAAGTAGTCATAAACCAGATACAAATTGATATACACAACATGAAACAAAATGTTGATATAATGAGAAGCTAAAGCTGTGACAAAACACCAAATTCTGCTTCAGTCTGTATTATTAGAATTATATCATTTGCACTTGATTAAGATAGATAAAGTAGTCAAACCGTGATAAAAATTGATATACCCAACATGAAACAAAATGTTGATATAATGAGAAGCCAGTCGCGGACAAAACACCCTAAATTTCGCTCAGCCCCAGATACAATTCATATCCTTGTTCTCCCACCTAATGAGGACTAGAACATTGTCACAAAATCATAAGTATATTCCTCCAATGGTAAAACCTCCCCCGTGGATAATATCAAAAATGTTTTACATAATCCGGGAACATCCCAAAATCAAATAAACCAGAAATCAAAATGCAAGTGAAATCTTTGTTATCCCCTGTCATGCAAACCCAAATGCAATTTCAAATTTACCGCTAATTACAAACACACAAATATCAAATTAGAAAGATATTTCAAGAACCAAATAATAAAAACTTGATCCTACGGACTTAGTTAATCATCCTGACTCAGAGCTAGTCTAAAATAACATACGACCGATAGAAATCAAATGAAATCTTTTAAAATAATCCAATTTAGTTTTCTTTTAATAAACATAAAAATCGAATAATGGTTCAAATGAGTTTAATGTTTAAATTAAAGAAAATCAAAAGGGATTTGAATCCAAATGTGAGTAAGAATACTCGCTTTTTCAATTGCTATAAACCGGTCAAATGTTAACAAGATCAAGCTTCATCCAAATGAAACATTATGAATCCGCTATCAGAGATAATGATGTAATCATAATCCAACACAATCATAATCAAACACAATCAAAATCGATTTGTTATAGCTGTAACAATGTGCATAAGATTCATGTTGTTTCAACTCAAATACCAATATGTTGATACCATTATAGTCAAGTAAAACATTCATAACAACATCAACCAAACTTTTTCCATAGGACTTCGATAGCTGAGCATTACACGGTCAAATGACATGACCAAAATAGTAATCACAACCATCATCAACTCGACAGAGGTGATAATCGTAAACCGGGCAACAATCAATCAATCGCGGATCAGTCAAATATAAAAAACAAATCGTTATCCTGGGCATAATCACTTTCGCTCCCAAATCAAATTTAAACAATATATTTGTTGCAATATGAATCGAACCGATAACATGGTCAAACAAAACAATGCGAATCGATTATTTGGGTATAACAGCTATGATTCATATCTATTCGCAATTTGGTTACATATTAACAAAACATATTGAATGGTATTCGAATTGGTCAAAAATGACATGGAACATAAAATCATAACAGTTAATCATTATTGCCAACCATATCGTAGAATATAACCAATTCAATCGAACCATTGGATCGGTTCAAAATTTAAATAACATAAACAACATGTGTTTAGAAAAGATATTAACAACTTCAATAAGCAAAAGAGTATTCAATTCAAACCAAATTAAAACAATCAACTCCATACCACGATTAATCGAATCAAAGCTAAATCCAATCAAAAACTAAAACGATAAACTTAAATTTGATTATCAAAAAAATTATATATTAATAATGCATGCTTATGTGACAAAGCAAATCCACGCCAGAACGAGCTATGAGTTTATCTATATAAACAACAAAAGATAAGGTCATACCGTTGAGGCTCGCTCGAAGCTATGCCACTCTTTGAATTGATCTAATCGGCCGAGTCAATTCACATTCTTAAACAAAATAGAACCGGTTTTCCTCTGTTTCTTATCAGTGGTCAGTAGCTTAGCCTTTTGTTGGGTGAGCCTTGCAACTTGATCCTCCGTGAGAATGAATTCGATCCGCAAAGCGATTAAGTAATATCAAGGTAATACCTTTCTAACCAATGAGCCACACCCATCAAGCATGGTGGAGCATCTGGTTGAGATAGAGCAGTAGGGGGTTTTGAAGAGTCACCGTGGGTTTCACAAGGCATTTTAATGCCCTCGGATAATTAGGGTCATTTTTGCAAGCAAGGTGGTAGGTTTTCACAAATTTAAGTGAGGGTTTGTTGTCACACGCATCTTCAATAGGGATATTCACTTGCCAAGTAACGTTCCACGTCTAAGTCAGAATCTTCACTCACCATGATAGGGGCCGAAATACAAAGAGTTTTTGATTGTTTCGCCATGAGAGAGATTAATCACGCTTCTTGCCTTTCTTTAGAATTCACACAAGAGGGTTTGGCTTCTTTAGGCCTTTTATTGAAGGGTTTACCGGGCCACATCCTTGGTCATATACCGGGTAGGCCTATAGGTGAGTTCGCAAGGGTTTAGGTAATGAACCTAGGGTACCGGGTGCGAATTGTTCTCGCCACCACCACAGTTTGTCAACCTGCGGGTGGGCTTTAACTCAAAATTATTACATTAAGGCACCATTCAAACAAATTCCAACAGTCTCGGTGTAACCCCAAATGACAAACAACAAGCATTTTAATTAACCCAAAGTGAAAAAGGCTGCTATCGGCCTGGTTCCGTTTATATCTTTTAGACATTTTGAACAGGCTCCTATGCAAGTAATAAGGCATATTAAGCTCATAGCCCATGAAAACCATAAGTAACCGAAGGTGGTACAATAAAATAAAACCATACCGACCCTCGCAGGTGATAAACAGCTTGGTTATCATCAGCAAGTCGTGCCAACACTGCTTGAGCATATTCGCGGGAAAACCCTTGTCACAGGAGCTCACCCTTCGCGACTGGAAGAGCAACGTCCACGGGACATCTTCCACTTTGCAATTTTTTGACCATCTTTGCCCAGTGACAGGCAGACCGGTAACTAAGCTGAGAAATTGCTCGTCAATTTCCAATTGGACATCCCCGACCTTGGCTCGACAGCCATCAAAGGTTAATGCGAATTGCCGAGCCACGCAAGGGTTAAATCCATCAAACTTTCGTATGAACGGGAGCCATCCAAATTCCTCAAGGTCGTTGTAAGCACTGTCGAACATCAACAAAGCTCGGCAACCATTGGGTTCAGCCCTTACGACTGGAGCCATGGTGCGGGCGCATGGTAGGGTTCGGATTAAACACACAGGAGCAAAATCGTTTGGGCTAACAGCTGAGAACGATGAAAGGGGAGGAAAATTAATGTGCGCGTGCGAGGGTGGTGGGATTATCCACCGCCATGAAAAACAGTAATGGCAAGTACAACCTCTGTCCAATCAATCATAACATCATTCAAACCATATTAATCGGCCAACCCAAGAATTAAACAGTGGATAATATGTCAATGCGCCAATCTATTGTTTGAAACCATGAATGTTCAATACGAAATCAAACCTGAAGTTAAATATGTGCCATTGTATAATTTCAAACTATTGCCATTCAACGTTAAATCAAAACACAAATGTTTAACCAACGTGCCATTGCATGATCAAACATTCTGATCAAAGGTTTTAAAACATGGTGACAATTGATTTCATAAAATCGATAAGCCAAGAGCTTATAATAACAAGGATCACATTATATAAAGAATAAAATCAACCATGACCCCTATAGAATGAAGTATAACCCATAAATTTACATGCTCAATGCCTTATCAATCAAATAAAAATCAAGTTGTGCAATCAAAGTAAGAATAGGAAAATGGACATAGTTCGAAAAATCATTCCAGCCACTTAATAATAAACCAAAGGTAAGTACCAATCAGAATATCAATGAGAAGATCATGACAGTTCAAATAACGATGGAGGAGTTTTCACGCTTTCAGTCGTGAAAACTAAATTGAAACCAATTTTCAAATGTCGCATGAAATGAAAATATCGTCTATTTGCAAAAAGAGACGGTAATTTGAAGTTTAGAAGTCATAGGTGTAGGCAGCTTATAGGGAAAATGAAAAAATTGAATTGGCTACCAACACACATCCAACAGAGATGCCAGCATTAGGGTGTCGCAGAGATGCACATGCGACAACTGAGCATGATGTCATAGCGGGAGGAATCTGGGAGGTGGAGAGGAAACTACGGGGCTTGACCATGAGTGTCCCACCCCTAAGGAGGCGAGATGTGCCTCTACACCTTCAACGACATACAGTTGGGGTCTCTGAAGGCCTCAATCATTTGCTACGACGGGTGACACGAGCGATAGTGTGTTATGTTGATCATAACGTGATACAGGAGGATGATTAGAGTCTCGAGTCATTTTGTAGTATTTATGATGATACTATGGAATGAAGGCCCATGTTTTACCCCGTTATGTACTTTTGTATGACGTGTTTGACAAAAACATTTTCTATCACGCTTATATATATAAACAAGTTTTACGGTGGCTACCTATGTTGTATTTTTTTTTTATTTGATGTGTTTTATACATATGATTTATGTTTTAAATGTTTATCTATGCACAATATACCAATCCAACATCTAATTCTGTAACGAATTTTCGATCATGTTGAGTTCTCTCGATATGTGTTTGTATTCAATAAATTCAAAATATCTTTCGAGACGACGAGCCCTCAGATGGAAACATAGTAATTTTGAGTTGTGGACGACATACTTATGATTTAGTTGACAGACCACGAGTTCGGAATCAAGGTTGATAATCATTTGAGATATACCTAGAGAGGAGGCTTCAGTTAAGAGTTTGATGACGACATGATACTCTGTAACGTTATTGGTTGCAGATCCGAGGCAAATTCCTCTCGAACTCACTAAATCACTAGAGTGGTAGATGACCCAAGCTACATAAGCGATGTTCTGGGTATGTCAACTAGCGCCATCCACAAACTTGAAATAGATGTTAAATGATGATGTCATTTGTGCATTCAATCACAAAGAAAAGTATAAGCAGCTGAGACAAAACTCGTGCATGCAAAAGAAAAGACACACCAAGTCAAAAGTATATAGTATAGTAATGTACAAAGTACACATGCGAGATATTCTATGCATAGTACTTCTTGANTGTGCATTCAATCACAAAGAAAAGTATAAGCAGCTGAGACAAAACTCGTGCATGCAAAAGAAAAGACACACCAAGTCAAAAGTATATAGTATAGTAATGTACAAAGTACACATGCGAGATATTCTATGCATAGTACTTCTTGAGGTAAAGCCCATTTCAGGGCTCACTGAGAGATATTCCATTGTAGTCTACTAACTCATAGACACCTTTGTGTAACACACGTTTTATTATGTATGGATCGTGCCACATGGGTTATAACTTTCCTACCCCTAGTTTGTCATGATCTTGATCATAGACTAGGACTAGATCTCCTTCTACGAAAGTGTGAGGTTGGATGGACTTTTCATATTGATTTTTCATGCATTTTTGATACGTATCGTTAATGAGAGAAACATTGCGATGGGTTTCATCCAACTTGGTCAGATACAAGAATCATTCCTCTTCAACAAAAGTGTGAGGTAGGAGTTCTACGGTGAGTTTCAACAAAGGAATCTTTCATTCGATTGGTAATACCTCTTCTATCCCGTATACCGATTGGAAGGGTGTAAATCTAGTTGCGGTTTTAACTGAAGTTTGATAAGCCTAGAGTGTGGAGAAGAGTTTCAAGTGCCAAGAGGTTTTGTTGACTCCCACCATGCATTGAATCATGGTATTCAAGACTTTTTGATAGATTCAACTTATCCATTTTCCTGAGGATAGTAGGGGGATCAATTTTCATGGAAAAAACCTAACTTGGTGCGTAATTCTCCCATCATTTGCTTCTGGAAATGGGATCCATGATCAATTACAATATCTTGTGGCACACTGAATGGAGTGATGATGTGATTGAACAAAAAAAGTGTTGCAGTGAGACCATCATTAAGGAATGTAGGCATAAACTCAGCCAATTTAGTGAAGTAATCGAAATCAACGATGATATAACCGTGCTCCCCGGCTGAGGTAGGCTTACATTGCATAAAATCGATGCCCCATTTTGCAAAGGGGATGATGAAGACAATTGGATGAAGTGGAGTTGGGTGGGTACATGATTTCCTTTGAAAGATCTGATACTGATTTCCAAAAATAACCAGCACGTAGAATTTTTTGGGCTGTAGCCATCCCAAAAAGATGACTACCACAAGCTCCAAGGTGAAAATAATTTAATACTTGTTTAGCCTCTTCGTGGGTTAAGAAACTTTGTAAGATAGTAACAATGCCACAATGGTACAAGGTGTCACCAATGATAAGGTAGCGCTTTGAGTGGTGTCTAATGCGACGTCGTTCATCACGTGAACTGCTAGGATGAAAGTGTTGTGTTTGGAGATAAAGAAGAATATCTCCATACCATGGATCAAACGTACTAATAAGGAACATGGATTCATCAAGAAAGGAATCAATGGGCTCAGTATCCTCATCATTATGTGGAAGATCACAAATTAATTCCGCAAAAACAAATGACTTCTTAGCCTTTGATTTGGAAAACTCGAGATTGAATTCTTGAATAATGACGATCCATTTGGAATAGTTTCCCCCAAGTACTTGACGAGTCAAGATGTAGTACATGGGGTTCGAGTCTGCAATGACCATGGTAGTGCGTAACAAAATGTAATGGTGAAATATCTAGATGGAAATAACTACTGCCAAAGCCAACTTTTCGACATGTGAATACCGGAATTTGAGACCTGGTAGACTTTTACTCAAATAGTAAATCACATGCTCAGTACCATCATCATCCTCTTGTACTAACACCATAGAAATAGTGGAGGTAGACGCAGCCAAATAAAAGATAAAATATTTCACATAATTCAGTGGGTGAAAAAGAGGTGTGTTCATTAAGGAATGCTTAAGAGAATCAAATGAGCGTTGATCAGTTGCATCCCAGATGAAAGGGGCATCTTTTTGCAGCAATCTCATGAATCTTTTAGTGATTTATACATAATTGCAAATTAAGCGAAGAAGACATTTTTCCTTCCCTTGCAAACTTTGTAGTTGGGTAAGATTGTTGGGAGGAAGTAAAGTGAGAATGGCTTTGACTTTTAAGGGATCCACCCTAATCCCATCTTTAGAGACTATGAATCTGAGGAGTCTCCCTGATTCAACAATGAAAATGCATTTATGGGGGTTCAAACGTATGTTGTAAAATCGACGTCAATGAGATGAGTGAGCAGGTAAGTCATCAAGGTAAGGCTCAACAATATGTTTGATATCGTGGAACGCATATGACATGGCCCGTTGAAAAGTGGCTCTAGCGATTTTAAGGCCAAAAGGTAATTTATGATAAGCGAAAGTGCCCCAAGGGAATATGAATGTTTTTTTGTGTTGATCAGCTGGTAAAATGTCGATCTAGTTATATCCATAAAATCCATCCATAAAAGAGAAAATGATGCTTCTGGTGCAATTATTGATAATTTGGTCGATAAAGGGTGTAGGGTAATTGTCCTTGAAACAAGCCTTATTAAGATCTCGATAATCGACACAAAAATGAATGTTACCTTGTTTCTTGGTGACCAAAACGATGTTGGAAACCAATTCAGTCAAAGGTATAGGATAAATAAAACCAGATTTCAAAAGTTTTTCTACTTCTGCCTTGATTGCCATGGTTTTCGTAGGATGGATCGGGCAAACTTTCTGTCTCACAGGTTTAACTCCTGGGTAAGTTTTTATTTCATGCACAATGATCAATTAATCGATCCCTGACATTTATTCGTAGCTCCAGGTGAATATGTCGCAAAATTATTTAAACAAGGTAGTATAAGTTTCAACTTCTTCAACTGAACAATTGGCACCTACTTGTATGTTTTCCACAATACCTTCTTTAATGGATATGTCGATAGTAATAGTGGAAGAGATGTTTCCAAAATTCCCCTTGAAGATGGTATCCTGGGTGAGTATTGGAGATTGGGGGGAGTCGACGATATCGCTAGAAAAGATAGAGGAAGTATATTTATCTATGTCATCCAAAATGGGAAGAAAGGACGAACGATGGTGGTTGTCGTCCCATGGTGCCTCCTCGATACTAAGCATTTCCATAATATATTCATCTGATGGAAAAATATGTAGGATGTAATCAAAAGTAGAGGATAGGGAATCTAACCAGGATGGTAACAAATAAGTCGTAGATGCCAACAGATGTTGGTCATTTAGTGAAGGAGAGGCAAACTTGATGGTGTCATATTCAGCCTATGCAGGACTAAGTGGCATGATGTCACCTAATGTATTTAATTCTAAGGGACTAGGCACGATCCAAGGATCAAATGATTCGAAGGATTGATGTGCCAAAGTTGAAATGATATTAACCGTTGTGATATGTTGTATAGTGGGAGGAAGAGGAGTAGGGAAGGTACCCATGAGAGAAGAGTCTTTCAAAATACCTACACCAACACTTTCATAAGATATTTTTGAGTATCCTAGAAAAGGAATATTGTTGGTCATTTGAGTGTGAGCATCGGGGGTGCATTAATCTAACTGATCGATGATTACCATTTTACCTTGATGAGGGAATTGAATTCATAGAAAAACCGATGAAGCGATGATAGTCATAGCATAAAACCAAATTCTCCCTAGCAACAAGTTATAATCGAGGAGAGCTTCGACTACTTCAACATTGACAGAAACAATGTTTTCTCCCAATTGAACAACTAAGGATTGTAATAATCCATGAGGTCAAAAACATCTTCCATCAAATGATCGTAACATGGTGGGAGATTGATTAAGACTAGGTGATTTAATCCCTTTCCAGGAAGCCAAGGACATGACACACGTGGATTCCTCCTCATCCAAGATCGTGCGATGAATATGTTGATTATGGACAACAACATCGATTTGGAAAGCTAGTTGGTGAGAGAGTTGTGATTTAAAATTATCCAGGTTAAACGTGATGGCTGCCAAGAGTGTCGTATGTTGGCTAGGGTAGTGTTGTAGAACTTCAAGAGCTAACATAGTGCAAGGTGCTTGGGAAAAATATTGAATGATGTTGTAGTTTTGAGTAGTACGCGAATTAGGATTAAAGGTCGACTTTCAAATTGTGCTCTTGGGAGGGCATAGAATAGAGTCAAAGTTTGGTTTCTCAATCTGGAGTGGTACATATGGAGGAGTAACTGTAGTGGGTGGTGAATTTGTTGTAGTACTATTAGTTACTTTTTACTTATTAGGTTTACCTGAAGGTGTGTCGTATGTCGTAGTATGAGTGGTCAAATATATCCCATTAAACATGTAAATGTGTGCACTCGACAAAGCTTTCTCGTTAAGAGGTTGATTTGGATTACCTCTTGTCGAAGGTGGAGGAGCTTGTGCAACTAGTGACTACTGCTTTGAAAAAATATTTTTCAATACAATGGGTTGAGAATTTCCTTTAAAACGTTTGGCAACTTTGTCCTGATGAGGACAATCTCGTGTATAGTGATCTTCACAACAAATGAGACATGGAAATTTTGGTTTTCACTGTGGTTTTTTCTCAATAGTAGGTGGTTGTGTTTGTGTTTTTTCATTTTTGGTTTGATTATTGTTTTTATTGGGTTTATTCTTAGTTTTCTTCTTTATCCCTGATTGTTGCAGAGAAACAGATTGAACTGCATTTACCTCAGATATTTGAGTCGGGGAGGATTTTGATGAGAGTGAAATCGATCCGGTAGCAGGGGAAGTGACTGAATGATTGGTCATGATAGTCAACTGTGAACTGGAATGGGTTTTGATGGAATTGATAACTCCATCTACGTGAGTGGTGGAGGATGGTTTTGATGGATTGGTTGATGGACGAGGAGAATTTGGAATCAATTCATACAAAGTACCACATTGGGAATAAACAATGTCCAGATATTGGGCATGAGCAATGGCTTCCTGTTTTATAATGACACCACCCATGGCTACGTCATGCAAAATAGGAGGTAAAATAGATTTGGTGAAGCATTCAACCAACAATTTCTCAGGAATGGTTTCTTTGATCAATCGTCGTCATCATCTCCACTCATGAATATGATTAGAGATATGTACGGAGTTGGTCTGAAGAAGGGAAGTCAAATGTTTTGTGTCGGTTTCGTAGAGGATAGGTAATTGGAAGTGCATGAGGAAAGCCGTGGAAAGTGAATTAAAATCTTGAAAAGTTTCACGGTTTAATTCAATGTACCATTTATCCGTTGTACCCGTAAGTGTACATTGGAAAAAACATAACCGGATAGAATAATCCATTAATGAATTTGATGAACACCATAGATGAAAGGTCATAATGTGTTTATTAGGGTCTTCATCAGTTTTACCTTCAAATTTCAAAATGTTGGAAGGTAATTTGGCAGGAATGATTGGCCAAAAAGGGGAGTGTAATATGGGATCGTTGGTTAATATCAACATATCTGGTAGATATAGAGTGGCTAAGAATTATAGATGTCAATTGAATTTTGGATGATACTAGTGTGGAATAGGGACACCAGTAGGGTCGTAAACTACTTGAGGTGGATAATTGTAGCCAGCAAGTCCTATAAGGACCCCTGCCATTACGACAACAAGCGAAGCAATGTGCAATTTTTATTTTTATTTTATTTTTGTTTCTAGGCAAGAAGGTGATGCCGACAATAGTTAACCACACAAATGATGATGAACGCAAGCACGCAATCCAGGCAACAGGAAACTACGACTCTAAACACTAGCGCATCGAGCAATTGGGAGAAACATGCATGAATGAAGAAGAACTGACCTCCCACCCAACACATCACATGACGACACCTACCAGCTAAGGACAACATTCACAATCCTGACACGGCAACCTTGTCGGAACAAACGCCCACCGCGGAAGCTCAAAGTCCAACCAAGTTATCATTTGCCTCATTTTTTTGGGGTGCACAATGATCCCATCATCAAGGATCATGCTGTCCCCAGGCAATAGGCATGACAATATCCCTGGCACAGCATAACCTATCTGGATCGACGACTCAGGAACAACCAACATGATAGGAGATCGAATGCACAGTTGAACCCCAAGATGACTAACCCCAAACCCCAAATGACTAGTCCACAAGACGCGTGGAAATATGGCGACTGTAACATTCCTACAACCAATTAAATCCCAGGCGTAATGAATTCTAATGAAACAAACAAAAATCTGTACACCTTAAATAATCATTATCAACAATTAGCTTAGTGCAACTATTTTTCCAATTCCAACATCAGATGAGAAGTTTCTTAAGGAGGACTCACGATCCTTCGACTATAACACAATGGGACCAACCTTTTAAAACAAGTGAAAACCCCCTAATTAAAACCGAAGGGCTATCCTTTAAACTGAACACTATAAGAGATGGTTGTCTACTAGATCATTATTATCATCATAAGAAGTGTTGTCTTAACCTAACAACATCAATAAGAATGTGGTCCAACAATTAACGATGTCACAAAATAAAAACTCTATCTAGGTATGTAAATTGCGGTCAAGGAGATGGAAAAAATAGTATTGCAATCATTAAATCACTATCGTTATAATTAGCAAGGGATGAATTGCAGTCGTTAAATTTCTAACAAGATAAATTGTTCTCCTTTAAGTGTAAATTTTGTTTCCCTTGACAGTCTACACTGAAATAACTCAACTCGCTGTTGTTGTCCAAAGGAGGTATGGTTTCACAGTCTTGTAGATACCAACAATGCTGGGTTAACATGTTAATAAATGCAGAGCTTATTACTGTTGTTCCCCAAAACACTGTCATTACTTAAAAATGGTTGCTGGCCATAATCATAAAGAAACTCCTGCGCTAAACAATTAATGTGCTAACACTCAAAAACATCGTTGTCTATTTAGCGTCGATGCAACAACTCACACCCAACCAAAAACAATCACAAATGCAACAGTTACACAGCCTCCAAAGCAACCATAAATTTCGTCATGCAATGACCAAACCATTGATGGATAAACTATAAATCCGCGGTTAATAAAAATAGGTGTCTAACCATGATCATATATGGGAATGCTAAGTGGAAGTCGGGAAAGACACCCCAACATGGGGTGACAACTTAATCACTAAAATCTTCAAGAAAAACGCAGGTAGGTAGCTAATTCGCAGACTTGAGATATGCATGAAAATTGCTAAACTACCCAGTCATAAATGCAATGAATTACCCATCCTAAACACAGGCAACTCAGTGACCCAACGTTGTTATTCAAAAAATCACTGCAATAGATTCGTTGTTAGTCAGCTGCATGCCATAAGTTGGTTGTCAAAATTTATGATTGCATAATTATTAAAACACTGTCAATTGTTCAAGGGGGATTCGTTGTTTTTAATGACACCACAAAAACGCCATAGAAACCACATCATTCACACGAAAAAAAATCCCATTTATGCTACTCATTACACAAAAACAAGCTACCCAAAAACATGGAGGACATGCGACCCAATACATAGTAAAATTTTGCCCACCATACACCACCATTTGCACGCTAAATCACATGATAACAGCTGGGTTGGATCATAGACAGATGGACTGTTGGCCACTATTTTGTCCTCTTCTTTGCTAAATTAATAAAACCAATGTCGAGAAAATAAATCGGTTGTCGGTGACTGGATTCAACAACAATCAAAATTTTATTTACGATGATAGATTCTAATTTGATAATTAAAATTTACAGAGCCTAACTCCTTTCACACAACAATTGATAAACAATAAAATGATTTCTCTTTCATAATTGATCCAATATACTATCCCTGTAATTCGAATGTAAATCAACAACTAAAATTTAACTATAATTTCATTGACTACAACGCTGTCTCTTAAACATTTGGTACATGTTACAGAGCGGTCAATATTAAAACGCAGTTCACAAAAAGGTTGGAAAAGCCGCATACATAGGTGCTAAAATGTAGTCTAAACCTATGCTGAGAATGCAGTCGATTTAATCACTGAATGAAGTAAAACTTGCCGAGTAAATTGAGAAAAGTAATCATCAATCTAGAAGCCAGAAAAAGAAAAAAAAATCGCTTATACAACTTGTTAAATGCAGAGGTTATTAAGAAAAAAAAATGCAGAGATATAAAAATGGGCGTGATGCCAAAATTTCGGGGAGCAGAAGTTTGTTTTCTACCAAGCAATTCACTGTTGTGCATTGCAATTCAATTGCTGAGTTATAAAGAAAAATGCAGTCCCAACAGTAATAAAAACACCTCGAAAATGCACTCAACTATGTAATGATTGTAGTAAAAAAGAAGGGTGAAGATCACAGAGTATCCCAAGTAATGTCTCCAGCTAGTACACCCAAAATGTAGTCCAGAATAATTTATAAACGATCATTCGAGTGGGAAATTACGCAAGCTAAATTCATCAAAAATATCATTGTGTAGAGGTAAAATCGCAGAGAAAATGAAAGACAAGATGTATAAAAACCTCACAACAAATTCTCCAGGAGAAGAATTAAAAACGCAGAGGACATTTCATTAAAGACGTAGAGATAATTTCATCAAACGCAGAGCGTATTAAGCGGATCGAGGAAGGAAGGGATAAATAATCGCAGAAGTACTCAATCGCTAGAAGGCACCATGACCATCAATCAACCAAGAACAATCAACAGGGGTAGACAACTGGCCAACACATCCTTCGATCATCATCCATGCATAGAAAAGCAGGGCATTTAGATCCATAGGTCTATTAACACCGAAGTGATGACCATAGATCAGGCTCCTGGCCAACTGCTCAGGCGTGGACTGATGAGTTGGGGACGAAGAAAAAAATTTATAAACCGCAAATTATCAAAAATCAATAAAACCATAGGACGGTCAAGACATCCAGGGATCGAAAGTCAAGGGAATCAATCCACACCAAGCTTAAGGCTATGGGGAAAATTAGTCATCAATTAAAATGCTAAGTCAATCATTTTATTTACCCAATTAACATACATAATAAGAGCATAAAGTATACTAATAATCTACCATGTATAAATAAAGGAAGCATACCGTATCCCAAGTAGCCTGCTCTGAGTTGTTGTCCCGCATGCTATGTGTAGCTCCCACTTGCCGATCGATGAGACTTCATTGGTACCTCCTAGCCAACGCTAGGGGTACTCTTCTTCCCCCTTAGCCCCCTGAGCTGCAAAAGGGCCATGCACACTAAACCAGAGATCAGCTAGCTCCTAGCTCGCCTCATAAGGCCGAGCTACCACTCCTCACCGAGCTGGGAATCCCAACTCCCACAAGCTAATTCAGTCAAGTCTAAAATTCTGAAGCATAACATTACACATAACAAAAGACCCCATCATCCTCCTCCTCTCTCCTTTATATAGATTTTCTAAGTCAATTACTTTCCCAAAATCCCTTTTAATTTATTGTTCAATAATTTAATTCATAATAATCCTCCCCATACATGTGTCACCCATCCCCTTCATTGCACCATAAATTAATTTCCTTAATTAATTAATTACCCCTATCTCCCTCACCCACCTAAAATCATTCCTAGAATCACTCCTAGGTGTCCCCATATTCCCTTACACGTTTTAATGACTTTCCCCACTTACTAATTTACTAGTTGAGTTTAATTTAGAAAGTTCTTAAATGCTAGATACCTTACTAAATTAGACTTTCTGCTTTTTCCTTGTGTTTCCCCTTTCTTTTTATGTTTCCCTCTTTTTCCTAGTTTCCTAATTCTTCTAAATTTCCCTCTTTCCCTTTTCATTTAAAACTCAAAATGGCAGTTGTAGAAAATTACCCTTTTCCCTTTTTATTTTTAATTAATAAATTTTAATTAACAAGTGCAATAAAACAATCATTTCCCTTTTAAGTTTTAAATCCCTCAATAATTTGATTTTAATAATTTAATCAATTTTCTTTCCCCCCTTCCTTCACATGTTTAATGAAGATTGTTATTATTTTTTTCCACAAGTATTACTTTAGACCTAGATTTTTATTTTTGAGGTTGGGCGACATTTTATTAGGGAATTTGTTTCTAAAACTTTTTTATCACAAAATTTGTTCTAAGGCCATCTAGGTTTATTAACTTATTAGTTAACAACGCTACATGCCCTTCAGGATGCACTAGGTGCTCCAAGGGTGACACTCACCTCCTTCTGTTTCCCTTGCGCGACGTGCGCTTTAGGATGCACTACGTGCTCCAAGGGTGCCACTCGCCTATTTTCCCTTTTTTTTCTTGCGCGCCATGCCCTTCAGGGAGCACTCCATGCTCCAAGGGTGCCACTCGCCTCTTGACTGACTTGGTAGGCATAGAAAAACCCTGGAGTCAATACTCTTCTAGGTGATCTTGTGGGAGACTAAGGGCCTCTAAGGAATAAGGCCCCTACCTTATTGCGCGCCCCTTAGAATCATCGTGAGTGACTATCATAGTCTGCCCTCATGACATCGTGGGTCTTCTTGAACTAGGTAATCGTTAACCTATAGTTCGAGCCATGACAAGAGTGCTAGTAGGATGTGGCAGGGATGTTGTCCACACCTCTCTCTCAATGTATCTGGTAGTCGTGCGTGACCCCTCTACTCCACATTGAGTCTGGTCAGCAATATATCGTCAACTTGCATCATCAACGAATCATGTCAGAAGTAATATCCATAATCATATCATCTAATCAGATGCACAAATGTCATATATACGACAATCAAAACCCCATTGTCCACTTCCTGACTCTATCTGAAAGCCAAGGGGTTTCATCGATCCCTCTACATCCTCAAGGTCAAAAATCCTTCACACTAAGGAAAATCAAGTCAATAGTAGCATTCTATGTCAATACAACAAAATAACATGTAATAAATCCATAACACCTCATAATCATAATCAAATGTCCAATAGTATAATAATTTGGATCACTTTCAAGAAAGTGTCCTCAAAGAATAAGTTTGCTCAGTGCGCGCAAGAGTAGGATGTTACATAAACCCCCTCTTGGTATAATCTTCATCCTGAAGTTTCACAGTATATGTGCCGAAATAATGTGTATCACAGAATCATAAGTCTGTCTATCCAACAAAAATGGAAATTGTTGGTGCATATCATATGCATCCTTCGAGGTCGCTGGGTGCGGACTATAGTTGTCCCACTGGACCTTGACCTCATCTACTATTCGATGTCATATCTATCGAATGTGATGAACCAGGATGTGGATCGTCTCATCCATGAGCACACCCTCATCCGACACCCGCAATGTGCTCAAGTCAAAACATGTGTAGGATCACTAATCATAAAGTCTCAAATAGAGACGTGAAATACTTCATGCATATGCCTCAAGAATCAAGAAAGGCTAGTCATTAGGCCACCAGCCTCTCTTTTCCATAGTCTCGTAGGATCCCACAAAACTAGGAGATAATTTATCCCCTTTTCCAAACTTGATCGAACTCTTATGCAGTTTCAGCTGCAAAAATAGTCGATTGCCACATCGTAACTACGGTTGAAATGACACACATCATCATAACTCTTATGCCAATCCTGCGCTTCCTTGATACTTTGTATTATATTTTTCCTTTAATATTCCCTGTCTTGTATCGTTTCCAATCCCACTAGGACCCTATCATCAAGCCGACCCCAACTCAAAGGTGTCCGACATGGTTTCCCATAAAGAAACTCAAAGGGTGCCATCTTAATGGTGCTTTGGTAAATGTTATTATACGATAATTCTACCAGTGGAAAGAATTATTCCCAAGGATTATGTTGGTCCATCACGTACATGCACAACATGTCTTCCAAGGTTTGGTTCGTTCATTCAGTCTACCTGTCAGTCTCCAGGTGATACACAGTACTAGAGTTAAGTTGGGTTCCAAAGACCTCTTGGAAACTAGTACAAATCGTCTAGTAAACACCGATCCTTGATCGGATATAATCCTCTTAGGTATGCCATGTAGCCTCACAATCTCACCGATGAAAGCTCGAGCTATATTAGGTGCCTGATGTGTTGTACACATAGGAATAAAATGATAACTCTTCATTAGAGTGTCGACTAACACAAAAATCGAGTCGTGTCTCCTTGTCATTAGTGGCACTCCAACAATGAAATCCTTCGAAACAACCTCAAATTTTGATTTT